>JACEFZ010027475.1:135000-140000 GCA_014155875.1 Cepaea nemoralis
GGTGACGTCACTGGCCAGGCTTGTCACCCACCTGAAGCCACAGCTGCCAGCAATTACCAGGTAGACAATATATGTAATGGTGACATCACTGACCAGGCGTGTCACCCACCAGCTGCCAGCGATAACCAGGTAGACAACATATGTAATGGGGACGTCACTGCCCGGCGTGTCACCCACCAGCTTCCAGCGATTACCAAGTAGACAACATATGTAATGGTGACGTCACTGACCAGGCGTGTCACCCACCAGCTGCCAGCGATTACCAGGTAGACAACATATGTAATGGTGACGTCACTGACCAGGCGTGTCTTCCACCAGCTGCCAGCGATTAATAGGTAGACAATATATGTAATGGTGACGTCACTGACCAGGCGTGTCACCCACCAGCTTCCAGCGATTACCAGGTAGACAACATATGTAATGGTGACGTCACTGACCAGGCGTGTCTTCCACCAGCTGCCAGCGATTAATAGGTAGGACAATTATATGTAATGGTGACGTCACTGACCAGGCGTGTCACCCACCAGCTGCCAGCGATTACCAGGTAGACAACATATGTAATGGTGACGTCACTGACCAGGCGTGTCTTCCACCAGCTGCCAGCGATTAATAGGTAGACAATATATGTAATGGTGACGTCACTGACCAGGCGTGTCTTCCACCAGCTGCCAGCGATTAATAGGTAGACAATATATGTAATGGTGACGTCACTGACCAGGCGTGTCACCCACCAGCTTCCAGCGATTACCAAGTAGACAACATATGTAATGGTGACGTCACTGACCAGGCGTGTCACCCACCAGCTGCCAGCGATTACCAGGTAGACAATATATGTAATGGTGATGTCACTGACCAGGCGTGTCACCCACCAGCTGCCAGCGATTACCAGGTAGTAGGTAGACAACATATGTAATGGTGACGTCACTGGCCAGGCCTGTCACCCACCTGAAGCCACAGCTGCCAGCAATTACCAGGTAGACAATATATGTAATGGTGACGTCACTGGACCAGGCGTGTCACCCACCAGCTGCCAGCGATTACCAGTAGTAGACAACATATGTAATGGTGACGTCACTGGCCAGGCCTGTCACCCACCTGAAGCCACAGCTGCCAGCAATTACCAGGTAGACAATATATGTAATGGTGACGTCACTGACCAGGCGTGTCACCCACCAGCTGCCAGCGATTACCAGGTAGACAATATATGTAATGGTGGCGTCACTGGCCAGGCCTGTCACCCACCTGAAGCCACAGCTGCCAGCAATTACCAGGTAGACAATATATGTAATGGTGACGTCACTGGCCAGGCGTGTCTTCAACAGCTGCCAGCGGTTACCAGGTAGACAACATATGTAATGGTGACGTCACTGGCCAGGCTTGTCTTCCACCAGCTGCCAGCGATTACCAGGTAGACAACATATGTAATGGTGACGTCACTGGCCAGGCGTGTCTTCCACCAGCTGCCAGCGGTTACCAGGTAGACAACATATGTAATGGTGACGTCACTGGCCAGGCTTGTCTTCCACCAGCTGCCAGCGATTACCAGGTAGACAACATATGTAATGGTGACGTCACTGGCCAGGCCTGTCTTCCACCAGCTGCCAGCGATTACCAGGTAGACAACATATGTAATGGTGACGTCACTGAGCAGGCTTGTCACCCACCTGAAGCCACAGCTGCCAGCAATTGCCACATTATTTAAGTTGAAAGGGATTGTCGTCCACGGGAGGTCATAACGTTGACCTTAACTTTACCTTCACACTCTGGGAAGTACATCTAAGGCTCGATAATTTATAAAAATTTTCTCTGTTTCATATTCTCATTTACGCACAGGTAACATGATAAAAACATGAATAAAAACAATAACCTTCAGGCATGCTTCCAGTGTGTGTTGCACGCCAGCCTGATTTGTCACTTTCACCTGTCATATAAATCGTCATATATCACCGGTGGATTTTGGAGTTTCTGAAAGCTATGGTGTCTGCTGTTAACTTGAAAAGATCTGGGTTCGAAAATAAATAAAGACAGTATTCTTTGGACTTTCTCTTAAAGGAACCCGATGCTGTCGTACTACAGTCACCGCTTTCTGATCTCTGGGTAGTCCGTCTTCAGGTTCTGTTTTTAGCATTAGTTAGGTCGTGAATTATAAATTGCATGGAGGATTTTAAGATGTTGGAATATATAATGATTGATTGATTGATTGATTTAGGAATCGACATCACAGCATTCGGGGCATTCCCATAAGTGCTCCGTCCCCATCCTCAGCAGCCAGCGAAGAGTTCCAACACTAATAGTACCAGTAGCAATCTGATTATAAGTCCGTCTCGCCTTTCCTCTGAGCGATGAGCGTCGGCCAGATCCCTTCGTCACTCCTCGTTGTCTCATTCTTGCCAGACCATGGTAATCCATTTGCTCCTCCGAGGTGTGCACGTGCTCCCACAAGGCCGCAACCACGTCTGCCTTGTCATGTATCAATACGCCACCAAGTTCTGCAGAGCCAGCCAATCTGTCCGCCTGTTCATTTCCCAGCACACCGGCATGCCCCGGAGAAAAGATCCAGGCGATGCTTGTCACCCGTGACCTCCAAAGCGAAGCATGCCACTCCGCACGAAGTCTGCCCGTCCTCACCCTCGTCAGCATGCTTTCTGAGTCAGTTACAATCACGATGTGTGTGTGTGTGTGTGTGTGTGTTGTGTGTGTGTGTGTGTGTGCGTGTGTGTGTGTTTGTCGTATTCTCCATCCAGCGGAGAGCCGCAGTGACTGCCTCCACTTCCATTCTTAAGCTGGATGTTGCGGTAACATATGCCAGGCTCTCCTGCCCCAAACATCGACCATTAGCTTTGGCTATGAACCCCCAGCCACTTCTCTCACCTCTTGACACCGAACCATCTGTGTAGATAATCACATCACTCGAGTGAGCGTTGTCCTGAATTAGTTGCTGGATTTCCACTTCTGTGGCCCCTGCTGGCCACTCCCTGCACTCCCGGCTTAATGTGATAACTCTGCACAAGTCTGACTGCTCCGCTGGCACTCTGACTCACTCCTCTCCCCGCCTAATGTTCCCCAAGGTGCACACCTGTCTGATCGTATCCTCCGCCTGAGCCATCCATGATTTACCTCTTATCAGTCGCTGACCCTTAACTGCGTCCAGCGCCTCATGCAGTGGGTGGTCTGTGTCTGCAGCTACTCTGAGGTATGCCTTCGCCTGCATCACCTTGAGCCTACCAGCAATAGTCGGCAGACCAAGGATGTAACGCATACACACTACTGGGGTGTCTCTAGTGCATCCCAGAACGACCCGCATAGCTTCGTTCTGTATGCGCTCTAACTTCACCAGCTGACTCTCTGAGACAGTGAGCAGACCTAATCCATAATCAATTACTGAGAGGATCAAGTGCTGGTATAGTGTGAAAAGCATTCTCTGCTCTATGTCTATTGCAGCCATAGTTTTAAGTGCATTGAGTCCCTTTTGAGATCTTGTCACGACCGTCTCCACATGGTCCTTGAAGGACAGGCTCCTGTCAAATGTGATCCCCAGATACTTCAGTTTGTTCTCTCTGCTGACATTTCTACCATCTATCGCTAGGCTTAGAACATCAGCTCTTACAATCCTGTTGTCCAGAGAGCACCACAAAACAGCAGCCTTTTCCGGGTGGATGACAGCACTCATTTCTGTGCACCAGTCAATCACTTTATCTACTGTCTCCTGTAACGCCTGGGCTGTTTGCTCCCTATCTCTCCCCTGCCTATATGCAAGAATATCATCTGCAAATGTTGGTATTCTTCCAACCCCTGGTGCTTCTAGGTTTGCAATCTTGCTCGTATACACATTAAAGAGCACCGGTGAGACTGCAGATCCCTGTGGCAGTCCCGGGGTTAACATATGTGGCTCTGAGGTCCATGCGCCCAGACGGAGAGCAACCCGACGAGAGTGCAGGACGGCTGCTATCCAGTTCACCAACCAGGGATTGACCCCCTTCTCCATAAGTGCGGTCATCAAAATATCATATCGAACTCTATTGTACGCATCCTCGAGATCAAGCGCTACCGCTATCGTTTCCTGTCTACTCTGGAACCCCTCATAAACATCAAAGGCAAAAGTGGCTGCATTTGACCAGGTATCTTTTCCTGGCCTGTAGCTCCCCAGGCCTCTTGGAAGAAGCTTCCCGCTTTCCAAAAACTCTTGCAGCTTGACAACGACTATCTTCTCTAAAACCTTCCCAAATGTATTTTGAAGGGTGATGATCCTAAAACCGCTAAGCTTTGACTGATCCTTGAATGGTTTTGGGAGAGGGATGAGATAGCTGTGCACCCAATCCTGCGGTATTGATGCTGTCCTAATGCTCTGGTTAAAGCCGCCGGTCATCTCCTCCAGGTCTGCTTCGCTCAAACCCTTCATGTGGCCATACCTGACCCCTTCGGGCCCTGGCGCCGTGTCTTTTGCCTTTTTCAAAATGTGTTTAACATCTTCCACCCGTATGATGTCTTCATACTGCATATTCTTCGTGGTGCCAGATAGCTCCTCTCTAACTGCATCCCTGGTGTTCGCATCATTATGATTGGTCTGCTCTAAAAATCTCTGGAGAAACGCCTCCCCTTTCTCTTTGTCTGTTGTCACGCGCACACCATCATCTCTATAGATTGTTCCCACTGTCATCGGCCGATCTTTTCTCTGCATTTGCCTGTGCTGGAATATATAAGAAAGCAGAAAACACTGCAGACATAATAAATGTAATGGAAATGACTTGACAGAAATAAACTCATAAAGCTCAGTACGTGTTCCAAAAGCACATAGTCAACATTCTGCAGACATGTATTAAGAGAGGTAAAGTGGAAAACATTGCGACAAAAGGAAGGTTATGAAGTAAAATTGACATAGGAGAAAGGGTTAACTGAAACATTTAAAAATATGAATGTTATGTAGTGGAAGCGAGTCAAGGGAAGGGATAAATTGGAAGGTGTGAAAACCGGAAAGCTACTGAGTGAATGCAAACAGGAGA
>JACEFZ010027475.1:145000-147500 GCA_014155875.1 Cepaea nemoralis
GAATGCCCGTGTTTCGAGCCATGTTATTGTTTTACTTACTGCCATGACTTCCATAGTCAGGCTACTTGTGGTCAAAGCAAAAGCACTAGAATCTTCCTTCACAATTCTCCCTCCGCCCTGAGCCGCAAAGGCCCATGAACTTCTAACTTGTCCAACGACCGACCCTTCTGTGTAAATGACAGCATCATCCTTCAAAGAATTCTCGAAGATCAAAGCCTTCGTAGCAGCCGGATTTTCTTGTCTGCATTTTCTGTCTAGTTGGATGCACACTGAAAAGGAAGTACATAAATCTGTTTGCACATGTACCCACTCCTCGCCAGGTTCTAAGTCCTCAAGTGAAAACACCTGTTGAAGAATGTCATCGGCATGACCCATCCACGACCTTCCTGTTTTTAACCTGCTGCCCTATACCTTCTCAATCTCGCTGTGCTGGGGATGTGTGTTTGCGTTGACTCTGAGGTAGGCCTGTGCTCGCCAAATTTGTATTCCCTTTTCCCATGATTGGAAAATCAATAAGGTAGCGCATCGCCCCGCGTGCTGTATCTTTTGTACATCCAAGAATAATACGCATAAATCCGTTCTGTATCCTTACCATCCTTTCCATCTGCTTATGGCTGAGAGTTAGGATCGACATCGCATACCCAAAAACAGAAAGTACTAGACACTCGTAAATAAGACATAGATGGCGCTGCCCACAGTTTGCTGCCACCATCACTCTCATTGCACCCAAACCCCGCTTGGCCTTTGTTATCATCTGCTCTATGAGCTCAGTATAAGCAATACTTCGATCACATCGTATCCCCAGGTAATTCATTGTCTGTGTCCTTTCCGCTGTCTCTGGTCACAGATTTAAAGTTGGTGTTGGAGTGTTGGCAAAATGATTATTCAAAGTAAACCATGTCACTGCTGCCTTCGTTGGGTTGACATTTGCACCAGCTTCAACACAACAAGTGCTTCTGCGTTTGAGTTCTGTTTGCAGTTCAACAGCAACCTGATCTCTATTCTTACCTTGACAATACACTAACACATCGTCGGCATACAACAATGTCTTCCCTCGTCCTCTGATATGCCAGTCGGTGACCTTCACAGAGTAGGAGTTGAAAAGCACCGGAGATAATGGTGATCCCTGTGGCAAGCCAGTGTAAATTGTTGTTGGTTCAGAAGTCCAACTGCCACATCTAAAAACTACTTTTCGTTGGAATAGGGCTGCGGCGATCCAACTAAGGAGGAATGGACATCTTGAATTAAGAAGCTAAAGCAAAAAAAAAAAAAAAATTACAACAGTAATCTGTTGTACGGGGCCTCAAGATCAATCGCCTCAGCAAATGTTTCAATGCCTGAGTGGAGACTTCCATATACATTATGTGTACGGGAGATAACTCAGCACTGACCACGTTCACAGCACGCATGTGTGGATGTTAAAAAGGCTGTAAAGTGTTTGGTTATCTTTCCTTTGACGAATTGCCTTTTATTTTGCTTTCCCATTTCGTTTTGTGTAATATGCTGCTAAAAAATAGAATAAATGTTCGTTTACAGTCTGTCTGTCTGTCTGTCTGTCTGTCTGTCTGTCTGTCTGTCTGTCTGTCTTTCTTGCTTGCTTGTCTTGTTCTTTCTTTCTTTCTTTCTTTCTTTCTTTCTTTCTTTCTTTCTTTCTTTCTTGTCTTGTTCTTGTCTCTTTCTTTCTTTCTTTCTTTCTTTCTTTCTTTCTTTCTTTCTTTCTTTCTTTCTTTCTTTCTTTCTTGCTTGCAATGCTTGCTTGTCTTGTTCTTGTCATGTTCTTTCTTTCTTCTTTCTTCTTTCTTTCTTCTTTCTTTCTTTCTTTCTTTCTTTTCTTTCTTTATTTATTTATTTATTTCTTGTCTTGATCTTTCTTTATTTCTTTCTTTCTTTATTTATTTCTTTTTGTCTTGATCTTGTTCTTTCTTTCTTTATTTCTTTTTTTATTTATTTTTTTATTTTTATTTTTTTTCTTATTTCTTTCTTTTCTTTATTTCTTTGTATTGTTATTGTCTTGTTCTTTATTTATTCTTTATTTATTTTTTATTTCTTTATTTCTTTTTTTATTTATTCTTTATTGTCTGTTATTGTCTTGCATTCTTTCTTTCTTATTTTTTTATTTATTTATTTCTTTCTTTTTTATTCTTTCTTTCTTTTTTTTGTTATTGTTATTGTCTTGATATTTCTTTATTATTTTTATTTCTTTATTTTTTATTTCTTTCTTTCTTTATTTATTTGTTTGTTCTTTTTATTGTTTCTTTTTTCTTTATTTCTTTTTCTTTCTTTCTTTCTTTATTTCTTGTCTTGTATTGTTCTTGTTCTTGTCTTGTTTCTTTCTTTCTTTTTTTTTTTTCTTTCTATTTTCTTATTGTTTGTTTGTATTGTTTTGTATTGTTCTTTCTTTATTTATTTATTTCTTTCTTTCTTTCTTCTTTCTTGCTTGCATGCTTGCTTGTCTTGTTCTTGTTTGTTCTTTATTTTTTATTTCTTTTTTCTTTCTTTC
>JACEFZ010027475.1:150000-160000 GCA_014155875.1 Cepaea nemoralis
GAACAACGACTAGTGAGAGGAATACAAGAAATAAAATATTTATCACAAAAACATCATAACAGTGAGAATTAAAAAAAACAACAACAAACAAACAGATAATTACAACACATCTACAAACATACGCACAATGTAATACAAACAAAAACAGCTGACAAAAATGAAAAATATAAAAAGTTGGTGAAAAGCAAACAGGAACGTAATTACATAGAATATAGAATAGTGAGAAGACATGTGAATAGAATAGTAAAGAGAGAAAAACAAAACTGGGAGGAATATGGATAAGCCCTGAATAAAAACTACAACGAGGAAAATAGAAACTTCTACAAAAAGATTGGTGCAATGAGAACCAGATGAGAACCGTTTGGCCCAAACTGAAATAATTAACAGCGAAAAAGGAGAACCAATAAATGAACAAAAACAAATCCTAATAAGATGGAAGAAGCACTTCAAACAACTTATCAACATTCCATCATATGAAACATACATTCAGGAAACCAACACAGATGCCACCGAAGAACTAGAACCAGACACACTGAAAGAAGAAATTGGAGAAACCGTCGGATTAGCCACATTGAGTAAATTACAGGGACAAGATGAAATACCAAATGAACTAATTAAAGCAGCAAGAGAAGTAGGCTAGATAGACTATTCAACCAGCTTTGGTAGAACAACAGACACCTCGAGACTGGGGAAACGCCATAATTATCAAATTTTGGGAAAAAAACAAAACAAACAAAGGCAGTAAAAGAGACTGCACAAAATGCAGAGGCATATCCCTTTTGAGCCATGCTGGGAAAATATTTTGCAAAATTCTTGAGAAAAGATTGCGAACTACTATAGAACCCCAGCTAAGCGAAACACAACTTAGATTTAGACCCCCCCCCCCCCCCCCCCCCCCCCAAAAAAAAAAAAAAGATGCACAGATGCCATTTTTGCTTTTTATTCAACTTCTAGAAAAATCAATCCAATTTAATGAAACACTCTACTTAGCCTTTGTTGACCAAGAAAAGGCATTTGATAGAGTAGATAGAAATAGGCTGTGGGAAATCCTTAAACGATATGGAGTGAGTACGCATCTAAAGAAGCTTATGCAACAACAGTGAATGCATAGTGAGAACAAATAGAGGACACCCAGAACCCTTCACCATAAGATCCGGAGTACGACAAGGTTGTGTCTTGTCCCCTCTCTTGTTCATAACCTTTATAGACAACATATGTAAAGAAACCAACCAAACAGAGATCGCAAGAACACAGAAGAAGAAACATCGGCAAATTACACCATTAAGAACTCCTCTTTGCGGACAGTCAAGCACTAATAGCAAAATAAAATGCTGAATTACAAGACCACTTGATTAGTATAAATGAAATGTGTAGGGAAAATAACATGAAAATTAACACAAGTAAACCAGAGGTAATGACTGTAACCCAGTGTTTCCCAACGTGGGGCCTACGCCCCACAGGGGGGCAATTTGACTGTTAAGGGGGGCAATTCGAAAATGGAAGAAATCGGCTGAATATAACAAAACGGGGAGACTTGAGACTGAAGTTAACTAAATTGGAACCTGACATAAGATCTCTTTGCAGAAAGCATCAAGCGCAAGGATCTCACTAAATTAAAATAATAAATAATTACTAATAATTAAAATAATATAGAAAAATCTTTCATTAAAATTATTTTGTACTTGAATTTCAGTTCTCCATTATATGTTTTGAAAATTTACTTACTGTGTTTGCTCAATAATTACCTAGTGATTTCTTCCTAAAACCTATCATTCAAGTTTCTTTAGTGAACATTTCAATTTTTGAATATTAAAAATAATGTATATGTTGAGGGGGGGGGGGGGGGGGCGTGGGGCGGGGGAGGGGGGCAATATGGATTTTAGAAAGGCTTAAGTGGGGCATGGCACAAAAAAGGTTGGGAAACACTGCAGTGTAACCAAAGAAGAAAAAACAGCAACAATTCACCCAAACTAACACCCCTGAAACAAGTAAAGAGCTTTAAGTACCTAGGAAATATAATATCAATCAAATGGCAAATCAGAAGATGAGATCGAAATTAGATGCAATAAGGCAAACCAATTCATTGGACAAATGGCACCAATACTACAGAACAAACACGTATCAATAGTAACTTTGAAAGCACTTTACAACACAGTCTTCTTACCAACTCTATGCTAACAATGCCAAACCTGGACAGTGACAGAAAAAAAGAAAAAAAAAATAACAACAAAAGAAATGATATTTATGTGAAGAATACTCAATGTATCAAGAAGAAATAAGATCAGAAATGATGAAATAAAGACTAACGTTTGGGTTATAGCAGCGCTAGATATTATTATATGGTTACAAACTAACTGTATATCACAACAAGCAATGATGTATAGACCAGATGGAAGCAGAAGAAGAAGCCGACCAAGTAAACGATGAACAGAGGGATTAGCAAAGTCCATGGGAATATCGATACATGAAGCCCACAAGCCGGCACATCATAATGATATACATCTATCTCTTGATGCATGTCTGAATGCTAATTTATTTCCATCATAATGATTTCCATCTGCACGCAGTTACACAGGGATGGTGGTAGTGCAATGGCTAACTGGCTTGCCTGCCGGTCTGGCCTCCGATGGTCTTGTGATCGAATTCGTACAGAAGCGGGTAATTAAAACTGGCCTGGCTTCCTAGGACAAACCAGCATAAAGTGGGTACCATCAATTCGTTATGAAAAAAATGGCGACCAGAACTAGCGGCTGGCCGAGTGGCTAAGAACAGCGGGTTCTCCTTCGGGAGACCCGGGTTCGAATCCTCGGTAAGGCGTGGATTTTTGTTCCAATCGGGGGCAGAAAGAAAATCCTAACCTGCACAGTTCACGGCGATTGCTCTTTCCAGGCGGCCTTCATTCCTTAGGCTCAAGACACCCCCCCCCCCCTTGCCCTGCACTACAAGGTACTATAGATAGTAAAATGACAGTTTAAAAAAAAAATGACCTCGCTAGTGCCGAATGGTCTATAAAAATATATAAAATATGGCCAAAACTCAAGGAGTGTAAAAAAGATCCTTTACTTAGGTTAGTTGCATGTCCTTTGCAGGACATCGATATCAGCCCCATAATTGTTTGGTTGTTTATTATTTACTTGTCAAGTTTACGGTCAGTAGTTTGATATTGCTTTGAGAACAACCGACGCTCATACCACTTGTAAAAATCAACGCAAGGATGTCTGCTTCCAAATGCCTACAGCAGAGTTCGAACGCTGTATGCGGGATTGCGAATCCCGTTCGCTACCCTTTCGCGACAGACGCACTTTACTTACCAACTGCAAGTTTGAATGCTCATTTGAATATATCACAATAACAGGTGGATTTCGTAGTGTTTGCTACTACACGAACTGGGCTCAATACCGACACGGCAAGGGCACTTTTTACCCGGAGAATATCGACCCGAACCTGTGTACTCACCTGATTTATGCTTTCGCGAAACCACAAGGGCTTGACATTGTGGCCTTTGAATGGAATGACGAGTCCACGCAGTGGAGCGCGGGAATGTAAGTTGTTTCATTTTCTAATAGTTCATAGAGGGCGTTCAATGAGGCGCATTTGGCCCAGTGGCTAGACCGCTGAGTAGCCTTTGGGAAGATCCAGATGAGAATTCTTGATGTGATGCATTATTTTTCTGTAAGGGAAAAAAAAAAAAAAAAAAAAGCAGGCTCCCTGGCCGAGGAGTTAGCAGCTTTCTCCGTTAACCCCGAATACTCTCGTGGTTGACGTGAGCGCACGAAAATTAGAAGTGGTTCGAGTCGCGCCAGTGACTTATGAGAGTATGGAGCCGGTCGCTCAGAAAGTCGTGGCGTGCTGATGAGCGTAATCTAGCCTAGGAATCAACATACAGCTGAAAGATGTTGGTGTTGACCGCAATATCCTGAAACAGGATGGAAACGCGAAAAAAGGGACAAAAAAGTCAACTCTAACCTACACAGTTGGTGGCACTGCACAATTCAGGCGGCCTTAATCCCTAGACTCAAGACACCTACTGTTCTACACGGCTAGATACTATAGTCTGTGATGCCAATTTCATAGAGGGCAGAGGTAGCTTCAAGATAAGACGTGCTTCTCTAGCTCGAAAAATATCGGGTTCCAGTCACTCAGAGGATAGAGTGTCTCCACAAGACGATGTGCACTTTTATACGAGGGGGATTCAAATGAAATTCTTAAAATTGTGATAGAAATTACAATAACCAAGCCGTTATGTTGTAACCAGTCAATATTGTTGTTAAGGATGTCAAGAGTGTTAAGCACGTGACATCACAGTGAAGATGAACACTGTGACGTCATAAGAACAGTTTAAAGATGGCCGCACCACTTTTGACATGCACCAAAGAGGAGCAGCGTTCTGTTATCCGTTTTGTTTGTCAGTGAATGAGTGAAACCTATAGAAAGTAATCGGTGAATGAAGGTCCAGTATGGTGATGCATACTTCGTAGTACAGCAAGTACGTGAGTGGAGTAGGAAGTTTCAAAACTTTTCGGTCTCATGAAGTGATCCAACGGGTGATGCATGATTGGTTATACACGCGACCAAGATAATTCGTTTTTTTTACATGAATCTAAGCACTTTATCGGAGATGGAGGACTTTCACTGAGCGCAGTGGTGACTACATCGAAAAATGATACATTTGTTCTTTACTCTTTCAGAATATATTCTGACGGAAAAAAACATATTTAAGGTTTCCACTTGAAGCCTCCCTCCTCCCCACCCTCGTATCTACTTATACCGTGTCTAATTCATGTAAAATGAGAGTATCAGAATATTTTTGATATACGGCTTGCTTCTCTAACTCGAAAAATGAGGTGTTCAAATCCATTAAAACCGTTGGAATAGCTTCGAAATATGACATGGCACTCAAGTTTGAAAAGTATGGGGTTCCAATCCAATGAGAGTGATACACCTGCTAATTTAACTAATAAAATACTAAATCTACTGAGACCGTCTAATTAGCTTCGATATATGAAGTGCTCATCTAACTCGAAAAAATGTCATGTTCAAATCCATTCAGAGCATCAGATTAGCCTCGAGATAAGACATGGTCCTGTGACAAGAAAAACGTCAGAACTAAATCAACTGAGATTCGCCAAATTAGCTTCGAGATACTGCGTAGGTCTGTGACAAGAACAAGATCAGAACTAAATAAGTTGAGATTCATCGGATTGGCTTCGAGATACGTGGTCCCGTGACAAGAAAAATGTCAGAACTAAATCTATTGGTATTCGCCATATTAGCTGCTTCTACATGTAAAGGGATATTCTAAACTCTAAAAGTGTTGGCTTTCATTGCAATGGAGGTCTCTAACGTGAAAAGTACCGGCTGTCAGGGCATATAAGGGCGACACTGTCAAAAAGAAGAATCAGACGATTTCTGACTACTCCCTGATTTATGGCTAGTGGATAATGCCAATTCCCCCCCCCCCCCCCCCCCCCCCCCCCAAAAAGGACTGGGACAAAAATAGTTTCATGTCCTGTTACAGGATGTGGCAGTCAATCCCAGCATTTTATATTTGTTGTGATTGTAATTTGTATGGGCAATTTTACGTGTAGTAGATTGTTATGGCTTTCATCACTGTGAAAATCAACGCAAAACCGCCTGCTTGCAAATAACCTGCAGATGACCTTCTATCCGGTTTGTAGGGGTTGTGAAACTGCGTTCACTATCCCCAGGCCACAGTCGCCGACAATATAGTTAGTAAAAAAAAAATAGTGGCTTAGAGTTAAGCGTTTACATCTAACTCACCTCACCTGGAGATGGTATGCGTTTTAGAACTATCTCTAAACACGCAAACCCCCGTAATGCTGCAGTATCCTTCTATTGTTCACAAAAAGAAAATTCTTCCACAGTTCACGAAGTTCGTGCTTTTTGTGAGAATATACATACGTGTCACACATAACTTAACAGTAAATTGTTTAGAAGCAGTTTCCCGCCAAGGGGTGTGGTATAAAAATGCCAACGCATTTCGTAGTGCTGAATGCACAGAGGAATAGATTGGCCATCTTTCTCTCACTGTGGCAAACGACGAGCACATGCATCGGACCTGCTTCCGACCATGCTCATGACTACACCAGCGCAGTTCGCTATCCACTTCACTAGCGCACACAAGAGTCACAGATACCACGGATATTCGTTTGTGGGTGTGTTTCTTAATTTTTCACATGAAGCATGGCAGCGACCTATTAGCCTGCTCTTTCAGATTTCCAGGGAGTCTCCGTGGCGATGTGGTTGTGCCGCCTGCTTCGCGCTTCGAAGGTTGTAGGTTCGAATCCGGGCTTCGACGTTCAGTTTACGAGTGCAATTTTCTCGGAGACTCCTGGGGGGTCATCGCTGGAGGGACAGAGTACAAGCTTTGTGCGACGCTTTCGGCAGGATGTTTCGCGGAAAGAGTTCGAACCACACGAGGTAAAACCCGGTGCAATGAAGTAGATCCTTACTTTAAGATTTTCAACTAAAAAGGTGTTTGATAACCTGCTCACGGGAATTCTTAGTTTGTTCTTGTTAACCGAGAAGGTTTGACGACCGACCGATCCACGACCCCAGAACCAAGGGGACAATATTATCATTTTCATTTTCCTATATTTACGAGGCAGCGAGAAACATAGGGTCATAACGAAGACACTGGGGGCAATGTTAAAAAGAATTTTGAAATATAATAATGATAAGCAATTAGAAAAGTAGTAATACTAACCATATGATAATAAACATTATAGAGTAATAGAAATGGTGACAACTAAGAAAGGCCAATAGGGGGTAAAAAGGACAAATAAATATTAATATAACTTTAAAAAAAGCTTAATAAAGTCATCGCGGTGAAAGGAATATCCAATAGCAACGAATAAGTATTGAAGATATTATCAACAAAGGAATGATTGCATGACAGAGTAAGTAATGAAGATATCATCAACAAAGGAATGATTGAATGACAAAGTAAGTATTGAACATATCATCAACAAAGGAATGATTGAATGACAAAGTAAGTAATGAAGATATCATCAACAAAGGAATGAGTGAATGACAAAGTAAGTATTGAACATATCATCAACAAAGGAATGATTGAATGACAAAGTAAGTAATGAATATATCATCAACAAAGGAATGATTGAATGACAAAGTAAGTATTGAACATATTATCAACAAAGGAATGATTGAATGACAAAGGCAACGAGGAACCTTGCCAAACATGCACCAGAGATGGTCGTCTAACATACAAAGGACCTTGAACAGATAAAATAGTAATATGAGCCACCTAAATTATAATCAAAACTGAAGAAGCTAGTTGGTCGAGGTGAGATGTTTTTTTTTTCCATATTGTATCATATCACATTTGCGAGGGGTCTCCGTCGCGAAATGGTTAAGCCATCTACTTCGTGCTCAGAAGTTCGTGGATACGTTTTCTAACTCCATTCGATTTACGAGTGCAATACTTTCGGAAACCCAGGGATCATCACTGGAGCTACCGATTTCCTGCTCTGTGAGACGTTTTTAACAGACTGCTCTGCAGAAATAAGATCGAGCCATATGGAATAGAACCGGGTGCAATGAAACCGATCCTTTTAACTCTATCCACTGTCCTATTTTGTAAAATTGCACAACGCCAACACCGTGAATCGTTCCAGATGTGTTCTAGTTAGTGCCGGGCGTAGTACATCTGAACCACTTCGTCCCTACTAATCATCAATGAGAATACGATCCATGGCTGAAGTTTTGTGACATGTGTCTCCTCTGTTACGCCTCCACTTTGAAGTGATAGTGGGACTTGCGTAGTCCAACTACCAGAAAAGCGAAGCCGACGGTAGAGTAGCCACTGGCAGGGTCTCCCATGTCGGACAGGTCACGGGGTAAGGACCAGATACAAACCTTGTCGGTAGCCCAGAAACAGTCAAAGGCTATGGAAAGTAACCCCGAGAAACTGCTTGTCGAAATGTAATATACTGCTTCACGATCAATGACGTGTCACAAATTATAACAAAATATATATTACATGTTTATCAGTTTGTATACATTATATGCCATCACATGTACTGTTATAGAGGTCAGCATAGCCCAATGGATAAGACCGATCGTTCTTATACATTCGGTGTGCTGACGATGAGGTAGCGGGTACAACCCCGACACCTGTCAGTTGGGCTAAAATGTTGACTTCTCGTCCTTGTCTTTGAGACGTAAATTACAAGTACCTATGAAGTCGGAGTCGGTTCGCTTGATGACGAGGGACACAGGTAATAGGGAAAGCTAATCCACACGAAAATACCTGTCCATTGCACTAGACGCAATAGCAAGTGTATGGACTCCGCTTGAGTTCAAAGCGATCGGAGGAAAACAATGTATATATTGCTATCTTGTATCTATTCAACTGCATTTTTCTTTTACCTGCATGCTTTATAATAATTGCTCTCAAGCTACGCCATACTCACCCTTACTTTATACTCTGTCCAGGTATGAACGCACCATGAAATTAAAAGACAAAAATCCCAGTCTAAAGATATCACTGGCTGTAGGAGGATACAACATGGGCTCACAACCTTTCATACCCATCGTGGACACTCCTGGATCTAGGTCAACTTTTGCCCAGAATGCAGTCAAATTTCTGAGAGCCCATGGCTTTGATGGTTTAGACATGGACTGGGAATACCCAGGCTCCGGAGGAAGCCCTCCCGCTGACAAAGAGAAGCTAGTTCTTCTTATGCAGGTATTATATTGCCTCCTATATAAGTACTTCTTCTTTTTTCGTTAGCTTGAATTGTGTTGTCTAGGCCACAAGGTTGCTTAGATATGTCACAATTTGGGCAGTCTTGGAGTATTTGATCTGTTCTCTGCGACGCCAATCTACAAGTGCACATATTGCCTCTTATGTAGGTACTATACTGTCTCGTATGCAGGTACTATATCGCTTCTTATGTAGGTACTATGTTGCCTCTTATATAGGTACTATATTGTCTCTTATGCAGGTACTAAATTGCTTCTTATGTAGGTACTATGTTGCCCCTTATGTAGATACAATATTGCCTTTTATGTGGGTACTGTATCGCTTTTTTAATAGTTACTATATTACCTGTTATGTAGGTACTGTATCGTCTCTTATATAAGAACTATATTGCGTCGTATGTAGGCACTATATTGCGTCTATGTAGGTACTATATTGCCTCTTATGTAGATATTATATTGTGCCTTATGTAGGCACTATATTATCTCTTATGTAGATACTATATTGTGCCTTATGTAGACATATATCGTATGTAGATATTATTTTGCGTCTTATGCAGGTACTATATTGCCTCTTATTAGATACTATATCGGCTTTTGGGAGTCTCCGTGGCGAAGTGGTCAAGCCGTCAGCCTCAGGCTCTGGCGGTTGTGGGTTCGATTTCGGGCCGCGTCCTTAGGTTCACGAGTGCAATTTTTCGGAGACTCCTGAGGGATGACGCTGGAGCTACGGAGTTCGTGATTTGTGCGACGCTTTCCGCACTGCGGAAAGAGACTGAGCCATATGGGATAAACACCCGGTGCAATGAAATCGACCCTGTCAACCTTTCTGCGACTTTCGGCGACTATATAGCCTTTTAAGTAGAAACTATATTGTGTCTTATGTAGGCACTGTATTGTCTCTTATGTAGATATTAAATTGCGTCTATGTAGGCACTATATTCCCTCCTATGTAAGTAATAAATTGTCTCTTATGTAAGAACTATATTGTGTCTTCTGTAGTCACACTATTACCTCTTATGTAGATATTACATTGCCTCTTATGTAGGTACTATATCGTCTCCTGTGTAAAAATATGTAATGGGTCTTATGTAGGCACTATATTGTCCCTTATTTCCGTACTATACTATCCCTTATGCAGGTAAAATAATGTCTCTTATGCAAGTGCTATACCGGCTTCTCATGGATGTACTGTATTGTAAAGTGTAAGTACACTAAATTAACGTAAAGGGTTCCTTCTCGTCATGAGTCGTATTAA
>JACEFZ010027475.1:165000-250000 GCA_014155875.1 Cepaea nemoralis
TTAAATTATTTTATAAGTGGCAATGCCCTCCAGTTTTCGACCTCGTCCATTTATGCCAGATAATAGTTGTAAACAATTTTAGATTATAATTATTTTGATTTAAAGGAATTTGTGAAAGATTCCAAAACTGATAGCAGGTGCAGTAATTTTCTGCTATAAATTTTTGTTTCGTCCAAACCCACTTTTTGTTTGGCAGTGATAATTATCCCAATTTGGGAAAAACCTAGGCAGCAAAAGAGACTGCACACAATACAGAGGCATTTCACTGTTGAGTCATACTGGAAAAATATTTTGCAAAATTCTTGAGAAAAGATTACAAACTACTATAGAACCCCAGCTAAGCGAAACACAACTTGGATTTGGGAAAAACAAAAGATGCACAGGTGCCATTTTTGCTCTTAGACAACTTAAAGAAAAATCAATCGAGTTCAATGAAACACTCTACTGAGCATTTGTCGACCAAGAAAAGACATTTGATAGAGTAGATATAAACAAGCTGTGGGAAATCCTTAAACAATATGGAGTGAGTACACATCTAATAAACCTATGTAGAAGCCTATACAACAACATTGAATGCATAGTGAGAGCAACTGGAGGACACTCAGAACCCTTCACCATAAGATCAGGAGTACGACAAGGTTGTGTCCTGTCCCCTCTCTTGTTTATAACATATATAGACAACATATGTAAAGAAACCAGCCAAACAGAGACCACAAGAACACCATTAGAGAACTCCTGTTTGCGGACGACCAAGCACTAATAGCAAAATCAGAAGCTGAATTCCAAGACCACATAAATAATCTAAATGAAATGTGTAGGGAACATAACATGAAAAGTAGTACAAGTAAAACAAAGGTAATGACTAAAACTAAAGAAGAAAAAACAACAACGATTCACCTAAACGAACATCCCTTGAAACAAGTAAAGAGTTTCAAGTACCTAAGAAGTATAATATCATCAAATGGCCAATCAGAAGACAAGATCGAAAATAGATGCAATGAAGCAAACCAACTCATTGGACAGATGACACCAATACTAAAGAACAAACATGTATCAGTAACTACTAAGAAAGCACTTTACAAGACAATCTTCCTACCAACTCTATGTTACCAATGCCAAACCCGGACAATGACAGAAAAAGAGAAAAAAAAAAAAACTCACAACAACAGAAATGAGATTCCTGAGAAGAATACTCAATGTATCAAGAAGAGATAAATTTGCATTCAAGGACACAGCCAGGTGAACAGAAATGACAGCGGCAAAATGAACGAAAATTATATAAAAGCTACTAAAAACAGAAATATTAAATACATAAAATCAAGCAACGGATGGTTTCAATTAAAACAACCTCTCTCAAGAATAATACAGACATGTCTAATAATAAAATTAATATAAATAATAACCAACAAAATATGAATGTTAATAATGCTCAGGAGTTTCAGTGGCAATGGTGCGGAACCGGGAAAGTTAGAAATACACGAGGACAGTGTCAGACCTAGAGAGTCAGTCAGCTGATATCCTTTACAGGACGCAGCAGTCAACTCCAGCAATTTTGGCTGTTTGTGATTCCTGGGCAATTTATGTTCAGTACTTTTCCATAACTTTCTGAACGACGGGTACGCATACCATTGTATGAACACCATCGCAAGACGGTCTGCTTCTAAATCGCCAGCAGCTGTATTTCGAACCCGGTATGTGGGATTACGAATATTATTCGTAACTCGTTCGCCACAGAGCCGGCCGACCAAGAGAAACAGAAGTAAATCAGACGCAACACGGTAAACTATTTCATGGATTTCCACGGCAAAGGCAGCCATTGTATCTTGAAGCCATCTTGTTATAGAACGAACGAACGAACGAACAAACTTTATTTTAAAAGGGTAACAAATTGGGCACGCAGGCCGTCTTACATGCGGCCCTTTCGATCACTCATCTTTCATTCATCAAATGTGCGTGTTACATTTACATAGGGGGGAAAAACATTGTAGAATGGATTTTAAGCATGGTACATTCACATGCGGAAAAAAAAAAAAAAAACATTGTCAAATGAAAGTTGTAAATATAAACAGTGCATATAGCAATGTTGTGAGACACATCCCCCATCCACCCTCACACCCCGCAGCCACCCACAAATCCCTCAGCCACCCACACATCCCCCACCCACAACACCCCACCTACACACACATACCTCCACGCACTCACACAGACTCAGGCAAACATACATGCCGCCACCCACCCAATAATCCCCCACCCACACACATTTCCCCACCCACACACACATCCCCCACCCATCCCATAACCGACACGCACACACCCACCCACATATTCTCCACCATCCACCCACACACCCGCAACCACCCAGCAAAACACACATTACAAAACCACACATACACATACCCCCGTTAACCCACACATCCCGCTCCTATCCACACATGCATCTCGCACCCTCACAATTTTCCCCACCCACACACACACACATCAGCCAACCTACACCCTCTCACCCACCCAATATCCACCACCTCTCAACTACACATCTCCCACCTATACACACATCCCGACCCACAAACACATCTCTCCACTTGCCCACACATATCCCCCACCCATAAACACCAAAAAAAACACACACCTCCCTCCCTCACACACCCCACCACCCACATATACCCCACCCACACACATCCGCCGCTCACACACATCTTCCCACAAACACACACATCCCCCAACCATACACTCATCTCTCACACACATCCACCCACTCACGTACTCATCCACCAACCACTCACACCCACACATCACCCACCCGCCCATCAACACATGCATCTCTCATCTACCCTCCCACCCACACACACCCCAACCACCCAGCCAAACACACATCCCCCATACTCACATACATCCGTCATCCACCTGCACATCCCACACCTTCCCCACCTCTCACACATCCCCCTCCCACACAAAACTCCACATATAAACACATTCCCCCCCCCCACACACATCCCTCACATGCATTTCTCATACACATCCCCGCCCACACATCTCTCACCCACACATACATCTCCCACCCACCCACACACCCCCACCTACAAACATCCTCACCACCCACACATACATCCTCCACCCACTCACATTTACCCCATCCACACTCACCCACTCCCACCCACACAGACATATCCCATTCACAGACACCCCCCCCCCCCCCCCCACACACACACTCATCCCCACACTCATTACACACCCATCCCCCAACCCACACAATCTCCTACACACCCATTCACCCACCCAAATACACATTCCCTACTCACACCCCTCAACCCACCAACACCCACATACTTCCAATAATCCTCCCAAATATCCCCCCCCCCCACACACACACACACATCCCTCACATACACATACATCCCCCACCGACTACACATCCCTTCACCCATCCACACATCACCCATCAAGAGCCAGTTCACGCTAACTACTTTACAAATCTCTCAACAGGATTGGGTAGCTAAGTATTACGTGTCATTGGGATCCCCCAAAGACAAGCTAAATATCGGCATTGCTCTCTATGGGCGAACGTTCACTCTTGACAACCCAAGCCAGCATGATGTTGGGTCGCCAGCCAGCCAACCAGGAGACGCCGGTTTGTTCACCTGGTGAAAAGGGTTTCATCGCTTATTATGAAGTAATTCTGTTTTGTGTTGTACATAAATAAGTATTTTATAAGGTAATTATGCGTGTACCACCTGCTTTATGTTAGCGCTGAATGTCTAGGCGGCGCTCACCAAATCCGACACCACACATTTGTGCCAGCGGCTTCGGGCGGAGGAGCGCATTAGGGACGGTACAATCCTGATCCTGGTGAGAGAAAATGCAATCTAAAGACTAAATGTCATGACAGCGCAGACCAGGCACTGTGTTTTGGTCGGAAACTAGTCTAGCATCGAAGCTCCGACTGGCGGACAGTTGGAGAATTGCTTTGTTGATCCGGAGTTCTGCGGCTTGTCTTGTTCCAGATGTATTGGTGTTAACTTTCCTCTGGAGTAAACTAGGCAGGCTGAGAGAGGGGGTCATGCTGCATGGGCAACACATGGTATCTACATTTCAGCCCAGGCTTTGTGCTATGGGAGTGGTTATTATACCTTTTAAATGTTTATCAAGACAGCAATGTGCCAGCACATGCGTGTGTAAATGCTTTACAACTAATGCGATTTCTTTCAATGTTCTTATCGATAATGCCATTTTATTCCTAATTGTAAGTATTATCTTCATCTTCGTTTACCTTGAGATGTCAGTTTGAATACATCTAAAAAGCAGTAAACAACTTGTTTGTTGACATCTCCATAGAGTTTGTCTTCAAATGGAGCTGGTGTAGACCAAAATACTTTTCTCTGTTCTGCTTATGTTAGAAACCTCTGCAACAAATAATTTTACCAGTTCCACAGTTACAAATATATTAATGTGAATCTTCGTCAGTGTATAAAGCCGCACAAATAACTAACGGAAAAAGATTATATTCTAGTATCCTCTAAGCCTATAGCACCTATGATTTTCTTGTAGTCAATGTCGTGTGGCATTGGTGACCAAATCTGCCCACAGCCTTCTGTCTCGTGTAACGCCAGCCATTTCTGATTTTTCTCCATGCCTTGATGTGAACTGTCCAGCATGGTTTCTACTGGTCTCCCCATGTACCTACTCCCATCCAGCTTCACCGTTAATACACATGGTGGAAGTAAATAATTAGAGGTTGAACAGACCGATGAGCTGTCTGTTTGAGAAAGGTGAAAACGTTAACGAATAGCTACCGTTTTCTTGGCCAGCTAGTAATATTGTTATTGACAACTTACACAAAATGAATAGTCCCCATGAGAACGCTACCTGCGTTACCTGCGTTAAGAACATTATGTTTAAATATGATGCTTAAACAGTTTGCGATGTTATGTTATGACGATCGACATCTCTGCACACTGGGCACACTCAAGAGTGGTCAGTCTTCCCACCCAGCAAGGTATGTCTACCCACAGTTCTCAAGAAAAGTTAGTTGCATTATCTCCTGTCTCGACCTTGAAGACGGCATTGACGTGCCTGGCCAGGTTTCACTCCCACTAGCGTCAGCACTCGTCCAAACAATTTTAAATCGGGAAGTTTACAGATATGGAGTCCACCTCTAGCTTGGGACAACCGAGTACACATTACGGTCTGGATTTATTCTCCACCCCTTCAGAACAGGGAATTTATAATCCCTCCTGATTTCGGGATAGTGGATCAGACGCATAACTTTATCGGATACGGACGAAAAATATAAGGCCCTGCGAGCACGTTGAATAATTTTACAAAATCCTTCGGTACTTGGACAGCTGAAAGAAGGCATCGAATAAACCACCCTTCAGGCTTGAACAAAACAAAACAAAACACAAGCAAATAAACAGGAAACCTACATATGGAAACAATATTTATGGCATCCGTCATTGCAAGTCAGTAACATATAGGACCCTTCTTACTGAGACGTACCAGGCATGCGATGCTAAAACCATATCTTGCATACCAATCAGTACTCCAGGAGTCATGTTATATGCCGGCAGCCTTTACTTTCCATGACATTTTCCTGGTACCCATTCTAGGTTGACCCGATCTATGAACCCAGGTTAACTACAAATATTCACCTGGGTGTGAATTCGAACTCTTGTCCACCGGGCCTGCAGACACGCGTTCTAGCCACTAGGCTACATCTGATCTCTTGTATAACTGTGCTGTGGACGTATCTGGATCATCTCCAGTACCTATAGAGTTCGTGCACTTGTCTTTAAAACCTCTTTGTGTGATCTATAGAAAAGAAATAGGGCACTTATGAAGATAACTGGGTGTCCAACCTAGGTATTCGTGTGCAATGAAGGTGTTCCTCTATACACACAGTAGACAAACTAAATTAGGAATTAGCAGATTTGTCATAAAGAATAATTATGCATGGTCGTTCATGGTTCGTCACCTGTGCGGTCATCACTCTCAGCTATGTTCTTGTGTCCAGGATGCAATATGACCAAACCATTCAGCTATTCATCTGTTTGTCCCCTGCTTGCTTTATATGCCATCAAGTTGTACAGTAGCCACTAAATGTCCAAATTGATTTCCTTTCACAACATTGCCTATAATAAAGCAATGACGAAATGATAGCAAGGGTAAATTAATATAGGAGGTTACACATTCATTCTGAACTCTAGTGGCTTAATGGAGTTAGTTACAAATGTTTATTTTTAATTACAAATATAACATTTCTTATGTTAAGCCAATTATAAAATATCAGGATACACTTATGCACTGTCACAAAATTTTGCGCGCTTTAATCTTGTTTACTATGTTGCCATTTTGTTTTAATTCGTCTTAGCAATCTACACTGAAGTACAGTGTGATTGTAAAGTCTCACTACACTTTGTATGTAGAACAATTCTGAAAAAAAATAAGTACATGACGTCATTAAAAATACTAAAACATTCATTAAATTAGTCACAATAGTCACTGCTATGGTCTATCGCTGTCTTGGGAAAGCTGGAATGTACCAATGAAGTATTCATTATAATGTATTCAACAAATTTCTAACCGTTATGCGATGAAGGAGGTAGTTTATCAGGACATCTTGATATAAATCTTTGAACAACCATCCGTGTGTATCGACCGCCATTTCGAAACACTTGTTCAACAAACAAACAAAAAATCATTCTTTCGTTGATAACACCATTCTGTTTGGAGTGCAAAGAATTACTACAGCAGGCGACAGCCATTCGCTGCATATTGCTTCACGAAGGACCGTGGAACACATTTAAAAAAAAAGATATCGTCATGTACCTCATTTTTCTACATACAGAGTGTAGAGAGGCTTTACAAAAATCTATAGTTTGTGAATGCCGTTGATAGTCTTGTGTCGTAGATTAGAAAGATGTTAATACACGATCTTATTCTGTTGTCATCTCAGATCACATTGTAGGATAGGACATTAACAACCTGTAGTAAGACGTACATATTCTTTATTATCTCTTTTAAACTCTAAAATCGTTTTCATGTTTTACTCTGTTGTCAAATATTTGTATGTAATCCTACATAAGTAACCTACCTACCTACCTACCTACCTACCTACCCACCCACTTACCTACCCACTTACCTACCTACCTACCTACGTACCCAAATCCAAACTCACCCACCCACCCACGCTCCTTCCTTCCTTCCTTCCTTCCTTCCTTCCTTCCTTCCTTCCTTCCTTCCTTCCTTCCTTCCTTCCTTCCTTCCTTCCTTCCTTCCTTCCTTCCTTCCTCTCTTCCTTCCTCTCTTCCTTCCTTCCTTCCTTCCTTCCTACAAACACACACACACATATATATATATATATACAGGGTGTCCCAAAAAGATGTACTCACCTCTCTTCCTTCCTTCCTTCCTTCCTTCCTTCCTTCCTTCCTTCCTTCCTTCCTTCCTTCCTTCCTTCCTTCCTTCCTTCCTACAAATGCACACACACACCACACACATATATACAGGGTGTCCCAAAAAGATGTACTCACTCTTTGACCTTCCAATTCTCAAGCATTTTGTGTGTAAGTAGATGTGTCTTGACAAACACACAATCCTAAGGAGTTAAATAAATAAATAAATTGATGTAGAACCCATTATTTATTGTCATGTAGATGAATGTTCTCTCTCATTCTGTCATGTTCGCAAATGTTCAAACTGCCTTCCTTCATTTTCCAAACTGTTGGATTCAACAACATTGCTAAACACTTCATTTGGAATTGCAAGACATTGTATTCGAATTTCATTTTTCAAATCCTCGATTGTCGCTGGTTTTGCGGTATAAACCTTATCTTTAAGATATCCCCATAAAAAGAAATCCATCGGCGTAAGGTCTGGTGAACGCGCAGGAAATTCAACGCTACCTCTTCTGCCAATCCATTTACTTGGATGTGTTACATCGAGGTAAGCCCTTACATTATTAATCATCTGTCAAAGAATACATTATTAATCGTCTGTCAAAGAGTGAGTACATCTTTTTGGGACACCCTGTATATATATATATATATATTATATATATATATATATATATATATATATATATATATATATATATATATATATATATATATATATATATATATATATATATCCATCCATTGGCACCTTGCCGTCTTGACAGACGATAGTTTGTGCTTTAAAAAGGCATAATAACTTTTAACTATGGCGGTAGCGAGTGTGACTGATAAGGCCAATTTGCGCTGTAAATGTCCGTTCACAGTGGGTGCATGTGAACACGTGGTCATTTCCACCATCATGCACCATCTTACGTCTCAAACGCTTGGTGTGTGACTTTTCTGCAATAATTTTCTCCTTTGACTTTATTCCATTTCTGATATTTGCCCTCCATGCAACACGTTCAGCGGCGACTTGCTCCCAATGTGCATTATCAATGCCTGTATCAATCATGTCCCGCTTACACACATCTTTGTATCGTAGTAGAGGCCGACCCTGAGATCTCTTACCCATCTGTAATTCACCATATATATATATATATATATATATATATATATATATATATATATATATATATATATATATATATATATATATATATATATATATATATATATATATATACATACACATAGACACGTACATACACGTACGTACGTACCATGCATGCATACATACGTACATACATACTTACATACTTGCAGACAGACATACAGACAGACAACAGAATGACAGACAGACATACACGCATGCACGCACGTACGTACATACGTACGAACATACGTACATACCTACAGACAGACAGTCACACACATACACACATACATACACACATATACACCCATACAGACACACACAAACACATACATCTATTGACCTATGTGTGTCATTACAATTGAGTACCCATGTCCCACTGTGTCACAGATCTGCGACCTGATCAACTCTGGCGCTCAAGTGGTAGATGTCACCTCACAACGCAACAGATACTTGTACAAGGGTCGACAGTGGGTGGGCTATGATGATCTGCAGAGTGTCACTGAAAAGGTATGATATGTTATGGGAACAGTTATATATGAAATCATCATCATCATCATCATCATCATCATCATCATCATCATCATCATCATCATCATCATCATCATCAAAAACAACAACAACAACAACAACAACAGCAGCAGCAACTACAGCAGCAACAACAACAAAACAAAACAACAACAATAAAACAACAACATCAGCATCAACACCAACAACAGCAATATTAGCAAAAACAACATAAAATCAACAGCAACAGCAGCAGCAACAATAACAACAACACACAGACACACACATACACTCATAGACAATGACACAGGCTCAGACACCGACACATGCGCAAACAGAGACATACAGAGAGACAGACACACACATAGGTGGGTACACATATAATACGCTCACTCTTACCGAAACTCACACACCCACACACACCCACCCACACACACACACACGCACACGCGCACGCACGCACGCGCGCACACACGCATACACACGCACGCACACACACACACACACACATGGAATACGTTTACCTGTACTCTTAATATACTGCCCTTGAAGTGTGAAGTGTTATATTAGGTTTCAGCAAAATGAGGTGTGGTGACCAGTTGTGTTTCGCATCGCCTATCCTTGCCAGTTAATTCCCAGCAAACTGCACACCATCGGATACCCGTTTAATGAAGCTGAGTCGCAAACAGAAATCCTGCCACGTCTTTGGACTGAACTCAGGGATTCTCCGTGGCGAAGTTGTGATGCCGCCTGCCTCGCGCTCCAAAGGTCGTAGGTTCGATTCCGGTATACGTCATTCTGTTCACTAGTCCAGTGTTCTATGAGACTTCTGGGGGTCGTCACTGGAGCCACGGAGTTCTTGCTTTGTGCAACGCTTTCGGCAGGCGACCATTTTAAACCATTAAAAAAAAATATTACAAAATTCAATCTCGTGTTAAAATAAAACAAGGACAATGTAACTGAAAAGAAAACAGATTAAATACGCAATTATTCACACCACCACCATCACCATCATCATCATCAAGACCACCATCATCATCATCCTCATCATCATTAGTGTCTTCATCGTCGTTGTTAACATCATCATCATCATTATTACCACCATCATCATCATCATCATCATCATCATCATCATCAATGTACTCGTCGTCGACGTTATTATCACCATCATCACCACCACCATCATCATCATGAACATTATTTTTTTTTTTAAATTGTTGTTGCATATCCCTTTCAGGACGTTGCAGTCAACACCAGCATTTTCAACTGCTGTTGATGTACTAGGCAAGTTTTTATGTTCAGTAGTTTGCCATTGATTTCTGAACGACCGGTTCCCATACAAACACGTTATAACACAACGTAACACGTTCTGCTGCACATATCGGTCGCGGCTGCGTTTCGAACGCCTGGTAAGCGGCTCACGAACTGCGTTCGCAAGCCTTTGGCCACGGAGACCGGAGCCGGTCTCCGTGGAACATTATTCAAGAACATTAATACCACATCATAATTATAATGTCAGGATTGTTGTTGCCATGGTTGTCGTTATGTTTCTCGAGTGAGGTATTTGCCAGTTTTTTTTTTTTTTTGCATATCCTTTACAGGACATCGCTGTCAACACCAGCATCTTTCAGCTGTATGTTGATTTCTTGGCAAGATTACGCTCAGTAGTTTGCCATTGTTTTCTGAGCGGTCGGCTCACATACCCCGTAAATTACCGATGCGATTCGAACCACTGCTGATTCTCACCGTCATCACGTTACCTACGAGAGTATACGAGATTACGGAGAAAAGTCGCTAACCTCTAAGCCACGAAGCCGGCTAATTGCCAGTAAATTTCCATAAACTGTCATCTGTTGAATTCTATACTGACGTCTCTTCTCATAGGCGTGTTACACCAAACAGAATGGGTTTGGGGGAGTTATGTTCTGGGCCCCAGACCTGGATGACTTCTTGGGCCAGACATGCAAACAAGGAACGTACCCGCTTATCACAGCTGCCATCACAGAGATGCAGAATCCATCCTTGGCCAACTGTGCCCAGTAGGTAGTTTCCCGTTGAATGGTGTGATGTAAAGAAAAAAGATGCTATCGAACAATACTAGTGACTGTGTGGTTTAATTGTTTCAGTTTAAGTATTATTCATTTATCACTTTATATGATATATATTTCTGCTGTATGCACCTGGCAAGCTGCAGCTAAATATGCCAGGAATTACGTCGTGTAGTATATTGTTTGTGGCTTCTGTGTTAAAAAAAAAGAATGTTGATTATTTCAGTCTCTAGCCACGCATTTTGTAATCATCAACATCTTCATCACTATGTTCATCATTATCATCATCATTTTCATCTTCATAAGTCATCATCATCATGTGACATACTTATAAGCAATGAGATATTAAGTCAAACGATGACCATTGTCGTAGATCAGGTGTGTCTTCTTGTCTCGATTGCACCCTGTGGCCAGGCCATTAAGGTGGCCTGGGACTGGATACCTCATGGCGTAGACAACGTTAGCTTCAAAATTCCAACCATGCTAGAACAAGACTACAGAACAAGCGGGAGCTGGTTGTGGGTCCAGTCTTGCACAATTAATGTGGACGTTTTTTCTCGCCTTTCGCATTCACATAATATTACATATATATTCTACTGTTGGAAGCTGTTATTCTTTTTTTGAAATTTGCCATAGCAGGTTAAAAACTAGGCCTACTGGTAGTCGTCGCCAGTTGGATTGGATTCCGGTGCGTATCGCTCCATGCCCTCCCCTGTGTATCCAATAAAGAAAACCATCCATTTCATATGGCTAATCTTCACAACCCATGTTTTCTGCATAAAGCCATTTTAGTTATAAATATTACATACACACACCAATGGTTATTCTTCAGAACCCATGTTTTGTGTAACAAGCCAATTGACATATTTAATCATTAAAACCCAAGTTTTGTGAATCAAGTCATTTGGAATGGGTAATTTTTCAACACCCTTATTAAAGGGAAAGCAAGCCCACACGCAAAACTCAGTCCTTTACTACTTTAAACAGTGTGTAAGGACTACGCTCGAGTTTAAGCGAGCGAACAAAAAGAAGAAGAAGAAGAAGAACACCCTTATTTTCTGTAACAAGCAATTGAGATAGTTAATCTTCATAACTCATGTTTTCTTATCAAGCTTATCATTTCAATATGAAATAGTTAATCTTCGAAGCGCATGTTTTCTGTATCAAGCCATTTGAAAGGTGGCCGACGGAGCACTGATTATATCATCCAAAGGAGGCTGAATGATTCAAAACATCGGCACCAAGCACCATAACCCGTCTTCTTCTTTCGTTCGCTTGAAATATTTCTATAACTGCAATGTTGTCTCTTGCATGAATCTAACAGTCTTTTTTAGTTCACTCAGCGGTCCATAGAGTTTATCTTCCATTGTTGTCTCTCTAAGTCAGAAGGTTTGCATGGATGTGTTGCAGTTTAGGTAGTCTTGGAGTATGTGCTGTGCTGTCTGCGACGCCAAACCACATGTGCACATGGCTGAGTTACCAACCTTGAGTTTTGTATACATGTGGTTGCGTAATCTATTGTGTCCTGTTTTGAGGATCAGAATAATGACTTTTTCTGGTCTGCCCATAACGTGGTAGTCTTCTTGGGCAGGTTTTGGTGTCCTTCTGACTGATTTGATCATTCTTTTCTTTTGGTGGTATGTAATGGGCACATCAGGCTGTTCTTCTTTTGCTCCTTCCTTAGCCAGTCGATCAGCTCTATCGTTTCCGGGTACTCCAAAGTGGGATAATATCCACTGTATGGTGACATTATGCTGAGTGCTAAGTTCAGAAAGTAGTGTCTTTAGTACAGGCAATTTCCCAGACAGAAGCGCCCCGAGTACTGATTTTGCATCTGTCAATAACACCACAGGTTGTGTATCGTGGCTGGTATTTAACAATTTCTCTGTTGTTATCGTGATTCCCTCAATTTCAGCACCATAGTTATGGCAGTACTTTCCTGTTGAAACTCTGGCCGTGTCCCTAGTATTATTTGGGTATTCTATGTACACTCCCGCTCCTCCGTTTTGAACAGCATTTTGTGCTGACGCATCAGTGTAGACTCGGATCCAGATCGGTGGTTTCTCTGCAGAGTCGTTTGGCCTGGTGGATAAAACTGTTTCTTTTCAACCGCCCCATAGCTAAGTTTTCAAATCGGTTCTTCATAGGGTGGCCTGGCAAGCTGAGGAACATTTCTGCTTGTATTAGTGTTTTTGTATCTCTGCGCTCTCTCAGTGATTGTGTCCTCCACATTTTCTCCATTGCTACTATAGGGGTTGATCTCATCCCTCCTGTAGTGACTCTAAGTGCTTGATTTTGCACCTTGTCCAGCTCTTGTAGTGTGGTTTTTGATGCTGAACACCACGCAGTTAACCCGTATATCAGGTGTGGTCGGTTGCTCTGTTGATAAACTTTGCTAAGTATTTTCCCACTGGCTCCCCATAACCCTAATATGCCAAATAGCATGGAAACTGAATCTTCAACAATATTATCCCGTATCCCTGACCTACCTGTAGGAAGTTTAGGCTTGAACAGTCTTCATTTGCCCTCTATTCCCCATTGGGACATAGACCATCAATCACTCACTCCAAACTCTCTTATCTTTAGCAATCCCGTGCATTTATGTGCATGTCTTTCCCTTATTGTTCATTTCTGTTTCTGCTTCTCTTCTCCATGAGAGTTTGGGTCTTCCTCTATTTCGTGTGCACTCTGGGTTCTAAACTAAGGCTTTTCTAGTTCAACTATTCTCTAGTTTTCTCAATGTATGACACATCCAGCGCCATAGTTTTCTTTACCGCTTGGTTCATTGGTAATTGTCTAGTTTTCTCACTCAGCTCCACAGTGACGATTGTGTCATAGAATTTTATACCTTCTGTTTTGTTCAAACCCCAATCGGTAAATGTTTGTAGTTTATTTATGAACGTTATCATAGTTCTCCATGGTTCTGATCCTAACAGCAGTATTGATTTAATGCTAGAACCGCCTGCCAATTGAACAGGTAGGAAGCACAAAAATAGCTATCCCGACATGTCGATTCTCATGATCTCCCCAGACCACCAGTTACAGTACCAACAACCCCAGCACCGCTAACAAGTCCAGCACCGCTAACAAGTCCAGCTCCAGGTAAGTCGAAGGACATGGCTATAGCATTCCTCCTGCAGTAGGTCCAATTGAGAACGTATCAGGTCCATTGCAGAATATCGCAGGTCAGTAGTAGAATATCAGATGTCCATAGCAGAATATCACAGGTCCATTGCAGAATATCGCAGGTCAGTAGTAGAATATCAGATGTCCATAGCAGAATATCACAGGTCCATTGCAGAATATCGTAGGTCCGTAGTAGAATATCAGAGGTCCATTGCAGAATATCCCAGGTCCATTGCAGAACGTTGCTCTCATAACGGCCCGCCGAAACAATTCTCGATTCCGTGCCAGTTATCCTGTCTCATGCATTTTCATCATCATCATTTGCCTTGCCCATAAGCGTGGACGGTCATGTTTCGCCATCTCACTGAATTACCAGAGTCGTGGATCAACTCTGTGTTCGTGTCTCGATCACGCCATATAGCTAAGCCATACAGATATTTACTTCTCTTCCCCCAATCTTGAGAGTTGTAACCAAGTTCTTTATTTATTTATTCTTATAACGTGCTTAGAACATTTTGACTGTTTACGTCTAATTTCTCTAATCAGTTTAGGGTTTTCATTTGTTTCTTGTAGGACTTGCTTAATGGTTTTTCTGTATGTTCTTGGTTTCTTTGCATTTTCCTCAGAAACCAAATTTCCACTGCCATTAGGTGTTTTCAGCTTGTCTGTCCGTTTTCCACATTTCATATCCATACAAAAGTACATGTCCTATATAGCACTCCAACACCCCATTTCCCTTTGCAACTGACATACTTTTATTGGCAGTATATTTTCCATCTTGTAAAATACTTAAAGCATTTTCAGTGTCTTGTGCCCATCTTCGTGCTGATCGACTACCGCCTTTTCTTTAAGGAAAAAGTACTTCACATCACCGTTCTTTCCAAACTACTGTGAGTTTAAAATGGCCATAGTGTTTAAGCTTGTTTCCTTACTTGATGCTGTTTATGATATAGTTTCCTTCAATGTGGTAAAATGTCTTAGTCCACGATATTCTTTTACGTACCATTTATCTTCACAAACCCCGATTGTCTCCTTTAGTGGTAGCAATATGGTTAATGGTTTCCAGCCGTGTGCTGCCACACGAAAGATGCATGTTCTCAAACTGTTTTCTTTAATTTGTTTACATGATTGTCGCAAAGACAACTTATCACAAACGTGAGAAAGAAGCAGTCATCATTTTGGGCCACATTACGACAAGACAAAAACATGAACATGGTGTTACAACCGGAAAGATTTGTACAAAGAGAGATAAAGGAAGAAATCTTGAGACAATTCTTGACAGCCTTGTGTCACGACACGGAAGGGAGTCAACATGAGAGCTGATCATGCCGTCGGAGATCGCAATTTGAAAAGAAGCATGATCTCCCACGCCAGCTGGCAAGACACTATATGAAGATGATGAAATTGTTTACTGGTTCTTAATACTGATGACCTCCTGTATTGCTCTGGCCAGTACACGTCTACAGTGTTCACTGTTATTAATTATGGAGCGAAGATATTCAAAGATTGTAACTTTTTCAATTTCGTCATTGTTAATTGTGATGTTTTCGTTGGTATGAAAAAAAAAAACCAAAAACAACAACAACAACAACAAAACTTTGCATATCCTTTACAGAATGTCGCAGTCAACTCCAGAATTTTTTGGCTATTCGTGATGTCTTGTCTAGTTTACGTTCAGTAGTATGTCATTGCTTTCTGAACGACCGGCACACATACCCTTTTCATAAAAAACCAACGCAAGACTGTCTGCTGCCAAATCGCCCTCAGCTGTGTTTCGAACGCGGTATGCTTGATTACAAACTGCACCCGTAACCTCTTCGCCACGGAGCTGGCAATATGTCAAACTGACGGAATAAATCAAGTGACCTTGTCCTCCAGGACAACCCAGCGTAACATGGGTGCCAGATAATTTATGTGGAAGTAAAGGCGGCCGGCGAGAGACTTCCCCCATCACTCATGGAGTGCTGATTGGTCAATAACATATGGATTCAGCACCAATGCGCCCTAGGGCTTATAAAAGGAGACTTCACTTTACTTACTTCTATTTATGTAAATAACGGCAATCCCGTTAATACGTATGCAAGTATTGTGACAGTTTAATTTACAGCCAATAAATTAATGATATTAGACTATTATTTGATTCCTCACCCCTCTACCAGACAAATACCACAATACTACTATAGTATGTCCACATTTGTTTGCCTTCATTCACGATCAATTATTTTGAAAACTGTCTGTTGCATCGTTATGAAATTTTTTAAGCCGTCTTATATTTACCCCCACCCAAGGAATATGTCTTTGATAGGTCCAAAAAAAACTTAAATCATTGAAAGCGGCGACATTCCTTTGATGTTTTGCTTAACAACTAGTGATTTCTCGCTAAAAAAGTTATGTTTACGGTAATGGGGACCTGCAAATTCAGATGACAAACAAAGGCGTATCCGGATTCGTATGGGAGTGGGTGCAATCAAAGAAGTAGCTTACAATGGACAGGGTCGGCTGCATTGCACAGGGTTTTTATCCCATATGGCTCAGTTTCTTTCCGCAGCGCGGAAAGCGTCGCACTCCGTAGCTCCAGCGACGACCCCCGAGAGTGTCCGAAAAAAATGCACTCTTGAAATGAAGGACGCGGCCCGGAATCGAACATATAACCTTCAATCCATCCTTTCTCCAATAGTCCTCTTCCTCTTTCAACACATGGTCCTGACGTTTTTTCCAGTAACTTTTATCAATATTTAATAGTGCGGACAGACAGACAGACAGACAGACAGACAGACAGACAGACAGACAGACAGACAGAAAGGTAGGTAGGTAGGTAGGTAGGTAGGTAGGCAGAAATGTAGGTGGGTAGGTGGGTGGGTGGATGGCTGGCTGGCTGGCTGGGTGGGTGGATGGGTCGGTCGGTTGGTCGGTCGGTCGGCCGGCCGGCCGGCAGGCAGGGAGGCAGGCATATAGTAGATAGATAGATAGATAGATATCGGTCGTCCGGCCGGCCGGCAGGCAGGCAGGCAGGCAGGTAGGCAGATACATAGATAGATAGATTAGATAGATAGATAGATAGATAGATAGATAAGCAGGCAGGCAGGCAGGCAGGCAGGCAGGCGGGCGGGCGGGCGGGCGGGCAGGCAGGCAGGTAGGCATATAGATAGATAGATAGATAAATAGATAGATAGATAGATAGATAAGCAGGCAGGCAGTCAGACAGGCAGGCGGGCGGGCAGGCAGGCAGGCAGGCAGGCAGGCAGGCAGGTAGGCAGATAGATAGATAGATAGATAAGCAGGCAGGCAGGCAGGCGGGCAGGCAGGCAGGCAGGCAGGTAGGCAGATAGATAGATAGATAGATAGATAGCTAGCTAGATAGATAGATAGATAGATAAGCAGGCAGGCAGTCAGACAGGCAGGCGGGCGGGCAGGCAGACGGGCAGGCAGACGGGCAGGCAGGCAGGCAGGCAGATAGGCAGATAGATAGATAGATAGATAGATAAGCAGGCAGGCAGGCAGGCAGGCGGGCGGGCAGGCAGGCAGGTAGGCAGATAGATAGATAGATAGATAAGCAGGCAGGCAGGCAGGCAGGTAGGCAGATAGATAGATAGATAGATAGATAGATAGATAGATAGATAGATAGATAGATAGATAGATAGATAGATAGATAGATAGATAAGCAGGCAGGCGGGCGGGCGGGCGGACGGACGGATGGGCGGGCGGGCGGGCAGGCAGGCAGGCAGACAGGCAGGCAGACAGACAGACAGACAGACAGACAGACAGACAGACAGATAGATAGATAGATAGATAGATAGATAGATAGATAGATAGATAGATAGATAGATAGATAGATAGATAGATCCCCGCCAGAAGCCGGGCATTGTCAGCTAGTTTATTTATATAATCACGTTTCATGAAAGAACCCCCATTTGGAGACACCTCTGAATCTTCGCGCTGTTTGTTTGAAAACGTAAATCACGTGAAAATTTCAAAAAATGCCCGGACGTCTCTTGGTGAAGCTGTAATACTGTTAAAATCATGGACGTAATCTCTATGTCGTAATTAATATACCGCATATAAACTAACTTTGGAATCTGCTGTAAAATCTCCAGAACAAACATTTTTTTGTTGAGTGGACATAATGATAAGATTATATACTAAATCTCATCATTTTCCCTCAGTTGGTTAATGAGATATTGAATTTTATATTGAGGCAACAAAAAAAAAAAAAAAAAACCACACACTATAGTTAGATGCATAGCCTTTACAGGACGTCGCACTCAACCCCAGCATGTTTGGCTGTTTGTGTGCACTTGGCAAGTTTACGTTCAAAAGATTGCCATTGCTTTCTGAATGGCCGGGACTCACACCATTCTGTGGAATCAAACGCAAGGCTGTCTGCTTCAAAATCTCCCGCAGTTGTGTTTCGAACGCGGTGTTCGGGATTACTAAATGCATTCGTTACTTCTTCGCCACAGAGCCGGTACAATACCACGCAACAGGACATCACTCGTATTTAAATAGCCTATTTAACAACTATATACGTTTGCCATGCTTGTAACTGCTGTTCCTCTCATCTCCACTGTAACAACAAACACACAACGGAAACAGCAACCCCAAGTATTGTCGAGTCCACAATTTTTAACTGCAGCAATAAGCTCGACGACTTCTACACCGACCCGGATTCCTGCGACCATTTCTACATCTGTGTACATGGGGTGAATATATGTGTTTCCCTTCTTGTTTGTGTTCCGTTATTTGTGTCCCATAATGCTTGATAATGTGTTGACCGTTTTGTTTTAGGGTGATCGTCATCATTAGTCCTTCCAAATTGCGAAGGCGTTAATTAGTCTTCACGGATCTCGGTTATTAATGTTCTGGATCAATTCCACTGAAGGTATTCCTCCAGGTCACCACCCTAGGCCATTCAGCATCAGTACTCCTAGTCTGCTACTACCTCTTCTGCAGCTAATCTTTCCAATCATCACGATGTTTTACATTATCTTTCTTCTCATTATGCGACCAAACAACATGTACAAACCATATCTTCCTTGCCTCTAAGCTCAAGTTCTAGAACTAATTCTCGTAGATATGATACTTCGGTAGCGAGTTGGGTGGATATTCCCAGCAGCAACCGCACTGTCATTGACGTTACACCCTTTCAAAATTCAGATGAACTGAACTTCATTGTATGGGAACTAAAACAGATATTCAATCTTTCAGAGGATTCACAAATTTCAGAGGATTCGCAAACCAAACAACCAACATAACTGTAATAGATAAAAACAGTCGGGTGTGTCCTGCGAAAAAGTGAAATATACTAAACACAGACACAGTGTACATACCTTACAGCCAACTCTACCACGGTCATGTAAATCACAGGGGAAAATTAAGACAGTATCTTCCACTTACTGTTATACATAACTGAAACTTCAGTAATTCCTGCCCACAACGCCTAAGATATAAGTGAAAGACAACAATAAAATATAAATTGTTCCTTCTACTGCAATGTTATGACATCGTTTCCACTGTGTTGTAAACTTATATTTCAAAGTATCACATCTCTTTCACCGTTATATATATGTTTAAACTAATCGTTAATGCGTCGTTCACTCACAGTTATACATCATCATCATCATCATCATCATCATCATCATCATCATCATCATCATCATCATCATCATCATCATCATCATCAAGTGCCCTGCCAGCTGGCGTAGGCGTTCATGGCTCTCCACAGATCTCGGTCTTTGGTGTTCTGGATCAACTCTGCTGATGATATTCATCCATGCCACCATCTCAATCCACCCAGCATCGTTTCTCGCGGTTTGCCTCTGCCTCTCTTCCCCTCGATTGTTCAAGTTGTCACGATGCTTTCTACTGCCTCTCTTCTCATCACATGACCGAAGAAAGCTGTTTGTCTCTTTCTTATTGTTGTATATTCTTGTTGTATATAATGTTCTAGTTTTATTAACCTATTTTCAGGAAATCATTGTTAGTTACTCTGGCAGTCCAAGGAATTCGCATCATTCGTCTCAAAAACCAAATTTCTGTTATTAAAAAACAACAACATGTGCATGACCCATTTTCACGCCTTGAGGTTACTGGATATATGGTGCTACTCCCATATTTCTAGATCTTTCAGCACTCGATGGGTGATGCTGTCAATATCACGCCGGTGGTCTTTACCTCCCAGATAATTTCTCGGTACCCAGTTTATGCCTTGCTGATCTGGGAGGCCAGGTTAATGAAAAAGAATACTCTTTCGCAGGGATTTAAACACGTGAACACTGGACCGACAGGCAGACGTGCTAGCCACTGCTGTACTGCGGATACCAATCTTTAGAGTACAGTTTTTGTTTTTGTTCTTTAACTGATCATCCATATATCTTTGCAGGTCTTGATTAGGCATATTTCATTTATACACTATATATATATTTATAGTGATGTCTCTTCCACTGATCCTCCATATACCTTTACAGGTCATGTTTAGTCATATTTCATTGATACTCCATGTGTATTTATAGTAATGTTTTTTGTCTCTCCCACTGGTACTCCACAAATCTATACTATAAACGTTTTCCACGGGTACTCCACAAATCTATACTGTATTTTCTACTGATACTCCACAAATCTATATTATAACGATTTTCCACTGATAGTCCTTTATCTAGTATACGTAGTATCTAGACTATAACGATTTTCCACTGATAGTCCACAAATCTATCTAGTATGGTTAAAAGCTGTAACTGCAGAACGTCTCCCAATCTCGTAACTAAGAACACGGACTTGCAACGCCTCGTGTCAACTCTATAGCCTGTCCTCCGAGCGAGGGTGGTGAATCTGAGTGCACTAAAATCATGCAAATGTCGGCAGGAGTCCAACCTCCATAACAGCGGTAATCGTCCGAAAGTCGCACTCACCTGCAGCGACCTAGAGGGGGATCAATAAACCAAAAGGAAGAACCGGCTTACTATTTGAGTGCGGCGCCGTGAACAGGCCACGAAGAAGGGACAAAGCAACGGAGACGTATGGAGGCGATTGAGGCCGTGGCTAGGGATGAAGCAGGCTCCCCACGACCACAAGTGCTAAGGGGCAAGCACAGGCTGCACACTCTCCTCTCTGAGGAAGGGGAGGCTTGAGGTTGGACATGTTAACAGCGAAGGGACAAGCATAACAAGGACAACGAAAGTGACAGAAAGTCTCACACGGCAGGGGGAAGACGCCCGGAGTCATGACACGGACGGGCCCGCCCCTAGAGACTGGGGTATAATGGGCCGAAACACTTGGGGAAGGGAGTATATTTCTGACGATCAGAAGCCCCCCCTGCCTTATTTGCTCCGCGGTGGAGTTTTTATTACTATAAAGATTTTCCACTGAGACTCCACAAATCTATACTGTACATATTTTCCACTGATATTCCACAAATCTATATTATGAATATCTTCCACTGATAATCCACAAATCTATAATATAAAGATCTTCCACTGATACTCCACATGTCTTTATGCAATGTTTATGCTAGAGTCGACGTGATCGAATTAAACTTCCGGCACGCTGATGGCGGGATACTGGGATTAACCCTATACTGGCATTGAGTTGGACTAGAACGATGACTTTCGTTCAGAAAGAAACGGCAAACTCATTCATTCATTCATTATGTGCCATGCCGATAAGCGTGGGCGGTCATGTTCTGCCATTTCACTTGATCACCAGAGTCGTGGATCAGCTCCGTGTTCCTGTTTCAACCATGCCACGTGGCCAAGCCATCCAGGTATTTAATTCTTGGTCTTCCCCTTGGTCTGTTCCCTTCGATCTTGCCAGTTGTCACAAAGTTCTCCAATTCATTTCTTCTCATAACATGCCCCCCAAAATTTGACTGTCTACATCTAATGTCTCTAATCAGTTTACGATTTTCATTTGTTTCTTGAAGGACTTGTTCATTGGTTTTTCTATCTGTCCACGGCAAACTACTGAACGTAACATTGCATTGACAATCAACACAATGTTTATTTCATTGATCCTCCATGCATGCTTATAGCAATGTTTTTGCTTCTTCCATTCATCCTCCACACATCTATACTGTAAAGATTTATACATTTTCCACTGATTCGCCACATGTTTCTACGGTAATGTTTATACCTATTTCATTGATCAGCCATGTGTGTTTAGAGTAATATTTTATGCCTTTCTCACGGATTCTACACACGTCTATATTGTAATGATTTATTTATCTTCCACCGATCCTACACACTTTTTCAGACTAATGCTTTATGTCTCATTAACCACTCAATATATATTCAGACTAATGCTTTTTGTCTCATTAACCACTCCATGCATCTTAAGACTAATTATTTATGTCTCATTATCCGCTCCACACATCTTCAGACTGATGCTTTATGTCTCACTAACCACTCCACACATCTTCAGACTAATGTTTTATGTGTAATTAATGAATCCACACATCTTCAGACTAATAATTTATGTCTCATTATCCCTCCACACATGGCTACTATTGTCTTCCAATGTTCTTTCATTCTTCCCGTAAAGGATATCACGCCCTCCCCCCCCCTTCCTCCTGCAACTTTCATTGCCTCGAAACGTTTGTTTGCTCTCTCGCTTTGAACACAAGCGTAGTCCATACACATTCTACTACGTCTAGTGACTGGACTGAAGTATTTGCTTGTTGATTAGCTTTCAATATTACCAGTGTCCCTCGCCACCAGGCGAGACCACTTCGACTTCTGAGGTACTTGTAATTTACGTCCCCAAGTCCAGGAAGAGAAGTCAACATTTCAGCCCAACTGACCGATGTAGGGGTTGAACAAGCTGCCCCGGTAAAAGAACACCTGAAGGTTAAGAGTCGTAACTGTCATTTACTGCCGATATAGTACCTTGCGGTGTAGGACAGGGGGGTCTTTGAGCCTGAGGAATTAAGGCCGCCTGGCTAGTGCAGTCGCCGCGAACTGTGCAGGTTAGGATTTTCTTTTTGCCCCCGATAGAAAAAAATCCAACATCTTACCGAGGATTCGAACCCGAGTCTCCCGAAGGAGAATACCGCGTTGTAACCAACTGGCCAGCCGCTCCTCCCTTAAGAGTGAGCACTGTTATTTCTAGCCGGCTCCGTAGCGATGGAGTTACGGACCCAGTTTGTGATCCCGCATACTCGCGTTCGAAACACAGCTGCGTGGGATTTGGCAGTAGACCGCGTTGCGCTGGTTGTTTACGAAAATGTTATGGGTGCCGGTCGTTCAGAAAGCAATGGCAAACTACTGAACGTAAACTTGCCAAGAGATCACAACAGCATAAAACGCTGGTGTTGACTGCAACATCATGTAAAGGATATGCAACTAACTTTTTAAATAATTTTTTCCAATACTCGTGTATGTCTGTCACCACCCTCGTGTTTTTAACACCTCACCCATCTTTTATCATGGCTTCCAGGTAGCATACAAATCTCACTGCGGAACTGGACTTCTCTTCAATCCAGACAGGAAGCACTGCGAATATGCCTACCTGACAACATGCGCACTGACCACTGCCGCTCCGGTGTAAGTACACGGACGACACAATATGCATGCGAAATACAGAGTTTATGTTTAATGACTGTGCAGTGTTTGAAAATACTGCCGGTCCATGTTTTGTATTTACCTATTATGTTGCATGAACTTTACAGAGGGTGAATACAAAACTTGGACCGGCAATATTTTCACACACTGCAGTCATTACTAATACACCATATAACATGTACATTTGGATGTAGGTAATGTACACACAAGGCATCATTCATCAATACAGTTCAGTATTACATTTCTTCATTCCGTTCTTGTGTTATGCAGCGTCAGGTTTGGGGGAGCTTGCTGGACGAATCCATGTTTACCATATGTACCAGATGTTTTACCTCACCAGGTTCTGTGGCGAAGGGGTTACGAATGTGCCGGTCTTTCTGAAAGCAATAGCAAACTAGTGTACGCAAACTTGTCAAAAAATCAAATACAGCCAGAAATGCTTGGGTTGACTGCGATGTCATGTAAAGGATGTGCAACTGTTTTTGTTTTAAATTCTGTCCGACCACCACTGCACCATTTGATTGTTATGTTTCTGATGTACAATCTAAATATCAATAATGTTGTATTTTAGTTTAATTGTGTATGTGTAGATGGAATGCATAACCGAAACATCCGTCCTGATCTAGGAGCAGCAGAAAGGTTCAGAAATTTTCTAGGAAATCTTTTAAGTCAGGCAGGGCAGCTGTGTATTATTGTAAAGACACCACTGAAATTTCCAACATGTACAGTGATGCGCGAGGTTGCCTTTTGCATGATAAATTGGCCAGAAAACTTGTGCAAGTGTGTCTTTTATGACAAAACGGAGATATATTCCTGCATCTGGAGGGCAAATCTTCGAAGCAAATTAACGATGAGATCTTTACCATCTGCCCTTTATATGCTAATGTAAAGTGTTGGGAAAAAAGTACGCTCAAACTGGACACATCGATTTAGATGGAGCAAGACGCTGCATGCCGTTAATTACGGCTGATGCAAGCAACGTTGCAACAGTGAAGGACCTAGTCCTCTCAGGCAGGAGTATAACCGCCGTGGATATCATGGCTGATTTGTGAAACGTCATGGTACCACACGTTACAAAACTAGTATGTGTATGTGAGAGAGGAGGAGGATATGTAGATATCATTAACCTTAAGATGTAATTTGACGTTTACTTTACAAGTGCAAACAAACAGTTTACAACAAGAAATACATTACAATCATGTTTGAACATTTGTTTGTGTCTTGTGCTGTTGCGAATGGGCGCAAGTCGATCAGACGCAGAGCAAGGGGTGTATGAACATTTATCTTTCCATTAGTCAATCTAATGTATAATCATATCTGTGTGTCTTTGATCTGGCTATAAATTTGATTTACTTATATGTTCACAGCACAACGTCACGGCCAATTGTGACTGAACCATTACCTGGTATGGACTTTAATAAACATTATATTAATTCTAGTAAACAATCATCCCGTAATACTTTATTGATTATAAAAGTACACCGATGTTTTCATTGTAAGTGTATATATGAAGTTCCATCAGATTAATCATAATGTCATACACTAAAGGCTAACACCCCGACTTCAGTTAGCACACACACATACATACATACACACACACACACACACACACACACACACACACACACGCACGCATGGACGGGCGGACGGACGAACGCACGCACTCACAGACTATCTCTCTCTCTCTATCTCTCTCTCTCACACACACAGACAGACACAGCCACAGACACACACGGTAAGCTATTTGTTTAATTTGTTTTGTTGTCATGGAATCCGTATGGCTCTGACGTGGACCCAGCATCATAAAATGGCTAGTAGAGATGTTTCTGTGAATGTGACAAAGCAATGGGAAACAGGTAGTTATCCACACCTCCTTTTACCATGACTGTGAATGAGACAAAGCAATGGGAAACAGGTAGTTACCCACACCTCCTTTTACCATGACTGTGAATGAGACAAAGCAATGGGAAACAGGTAGTTACCCACACCTCCTTTTACCATGACTGTGAATGTGACAAAGCAATGGGAAACAGGTAGTTACCCACACCTCCTTTTACCATGACTGTGAATGTGACAAAGCAATGGGAAACAGGTAGTTACCCACACCTCCTTTTACCATGACTGTGAATGTGACAAAGCAATGGGAAACAGGTAGTTACCCACACCTCCTTTTACCATGACTGTGAATGTGACAAAGCAATGGGAAACAGGTAGTTACCCACACCTCTTTTTACCATGACTGTGATTGTGACAAAGCAATGGGTAACGAGTTACTCTCGCCTCCTTTTACTATAATGGAGTTCATTTAAAGGGAAAATAGTGCATCTTCCTGTAACGATATACCAAAGGAAAACCTGTCAATATTCAGTTCCAGAAACTGCTCAATATGAAGTCCAGGATTTGAAGATGAGATTAAGCAATATATGGTTTGTGGATTTCTGCTCTAGTGAAGAATACCACTAGAGTATCGTGAAATGTTTTTGAAAGTGAAGGCTGTTGGTGTGATACTGACCATATCATCCAATGAGCACCGATTGGTCTATAACATATAGGTCTAGCCACATATGTCACATTCGCCTTGAGGCGTGTAAACACTTAAAGAATAAAATGTGACACTAAAACATCTAGACATTGCTGGTAAGACAATTCGCTGCTTAGGATTTAAAAGTTGACACAAAGCCAACTTATTATAAACATCATCAAGAGACACTCGAACTAGTTTGGACATGACATGAAAAGAGAAACTTAGAAAATATGACAATAGCTCGAAAGATTAATGCTGACAAAGGCAGAGAAAGACAAACGAGACAAGATTCTTAGTAGTCTTTGATCACGGCAGCGACATTATATCGTCGCATTAATTTACACTCTTTGTTAGAGATTTTGAGATATGCTGAATCATGTTCGCAAACGTAAGTCTGAAGATACGTGGTGATGATGATGATGATGATAATATGCTGTATAGTTGTGATACACTCTACCGTACAAATCATCATTGTTATGTATCATGAGGGGTAGCACTGGCGATCGTATTCTGCAATAAACAACTTCGTTCTTGATACATCGGACTCCTGGTCGTCTTCCTGGCCATCGCATCCAGCATTTCTAGAGACATTCTCTTCTCAAGATATGATCACAAATACCGATTGGTTTCTCTTGATGTGGATACTCATCTGTCTGTGTGAGCTGAATTCGTGCAGTACTTGGGATGGTTGCCTTGAAGAGACTATGAGTCCCGATTATTCAGTTAGCAATGGTAAACTACTGAACATAAACTTGCCCAGGAATCACAAACAGCCTCTCTCTCTCTCTCTCTCTCTCTCTCTCTCTCTCTCTCTCTCTCTCTCTCTCTCTCTCTCTCTCTCTCTCTCTCTCTCTCTCTCTATATATATATATATATATATATATATATATATATATATATTATTCGCATATCCTTTACATCGCTGTCAACAGCAGCCGGCTCAGTGTCCCGCAAGTCACCAGCGGGGGCCGAACCGCTCCCAGCTCGCTCCAGTTAAGAGACACTGCGTGACAAACGGGATTACGGAGAAAGTTCTGTAACCCCTCAGCCAGAGAGACCGGCATATATATATATATATATATATATATATATATATATATATATATATATATATATATATATATATATATATATATATATATATATGTTGTTTGTCCATCAAGAATGATGACGACCATTCATTTCATCCAGTGGGGTTGAAAGTATGGAGCCGTGAGCTCTAAGATGGCTGATAAGGCATATTTTGGCTCTAAATATTCTTTGATAATGTGGGCAAAGAATGCTTAACGTTCCAGGAGGAGGATCTCCTGCAATGGTTTTTCTGTCCAGCATTTTCTTCACAGCTCTTGCAGTCCTGGTTGCTTCACAAGTGACTGCACTCTTGCGTAATGATGTACGCCACGAATTTCGATCTTTGGCAGCAGTCTCTTAAGTGTCATGATTAATTCTAAAGAGCTTTAAGTGAGATCTTCAGAGTGTCTTTAAAGCGTTTCCTCTGGCCGCGTTGGGAGCGTTTACCATAACGCAGCTCGCCGTAAAAAAAAATATGTTTAGGGAGCTTGTGATCTGGCATGCGAGTCAAGTGACAAGCCCAGCGAATCTTATTCTTCATTAGTAGAGTGTGGATACTGGGCATGAACGCTCTTTCTAGGACTTCAGGGTCTTCTTCTTCTTCTTCGTTCATCCGGAGTTTTTTTTCGGATGTGATTGCGTTGTGCCTGTTTACAGCAGAGCTGCGTTCTTGCGCCGTTAGGCCGACACATCCGACTTCTGCGGGCATTTGTTGACCGGGTTAACCTTCCCGGGGGTTTCTTAGGACGTTTGACTCTCACTGTTGTGGTGTTATCCCCCATCCCAGCTGGTCCATATAGAACAGCCAAAGATCCTGGTCAGCCCTCAAGGGAAGGCAGGGGCAGACCATGGGCATTCCCCGCCATCCAAGGAGGCTTCCATACTTGCAGAGCCGATACATAGCGCTCTGGTACTGGGCTCACCCAAGGAATCGTCACGTCCTGCACATGGCTGCTTAGCCTCACTTCCGTATATTGGGCCTTCCGTTCACCATAGGCTGTTCTTCCGGAAACCAGAAGTATGCAGTCTGCAGATGACATCCACACAGTGAGCTTTCTATTCGGACTTTCCACGTAATGGATTTGCTATCCAAGCAATATTCCATTTCATGCCACTAGGACAGTTTTCCACCTTTTATGAAGCCCACACAATGGGCTTTTGATTCGGACTTTCCACGTAATGGATTTGCTATCAAGCAATATTCCATTTCGTGCCACTAGGACACTTTTCCACCTTTTATGAAGCCCACACAGCGAGCTTTCGATTTGGACTTTCCACATAATGGATTTGCTATCCAAGCAATATTTCATTTCATGCCTCTGGGTCTTCATGCACCTTTAGATGTCAACCTGAATGTAATTAAAGTAAGCTGCGGTCAACTTGAGCTTGTTGATATCTCCATAGAGCTTGTCCTCAAATGAAGCAGGTGTGGGCCAAAATATCTTTCTCTGTTCTGCATACGTTGGGCAATCCTGCAGCAAATGTTTTGCTGTCATTTTTCCAGTTCTACAATTACATTCATCAGTACCTCCTATCTTTAGTTTATTGAACAAGTGGTATTTCAGCCTGTTATGTCCTGTGCGGAGTCTGAAGATTGCTACTTGTTCTCTTCGGTCGAGTTTGTAATATGCATCATCCTTCTGATGGCCTGGATGCTCAGATTCCCATTTGGTTCTATAAGTGCTTTTTATCAACCTCTTTGCCTCATTATAGGTTATGTCTATGTCAGGCTGTGGTAGTCGTCCGCCCTCTTTTGCCAGTCTGTCAGCCTCTTCGTTTCCAGGTATACTGCAATGTGATGGGATCCACTGTATTACAACTTTTTTGGATTTCTGGCATAGACGATGGAGTGCTGCTCTTAGGTCAGTTAGTTCTGTACTGTTATTGCTCTTGAGTATTGAGACAGCTGACTTTGCATCTGTGAAGATAGCTATTTGCTTCTCTTTATTTTCCTCCATCAGGAGCATTTCTGCTGCAGTTTTCAAAGCCTCTACCTCCGCTTTGAAGTTACTTGAAAATTTTCCAGTTGCCATTGAATGTGTTTTTTTCACTCCATTTTTTAAATTTAGGAGAATTCCTCCTCCTCCATTCTCTATTGAATTTTTGGCTGATCCATCTGTATATGCATGGGTCCAATTCCTGCTTGGGTAATGTTCTTTTATGTAGTTTAGGGTTATTTCTCTTCTTTCGGATTCATGCTGAGTGTTCTTTTTCTCAATACCAGGAATGTTTTCTATCATCTCAGGCAGTTGCTGCTGTCTCCAAGCTGGGAAGTTGTGTGCATTGTGTATGGGCTTGACTGTTGATATGTTAAGTATAGGATCTGCCCTAATCCTTCGTTTTGCAGTTTCTACAAAGTTGCTACGCTTCAGTCTTCCCTTTCCAAAACCATTAAATCTGTTGTACATAGGGTGGTCTGTCAATCTTCTAAATTTTTCTGCTTGGTGCTGGGCTCTGCTATCTCTTCTATCTTGCATTGGTTGTAAACAAGTGATCTTTTCTAGTTCATTAATAGGCGTTGTCTTCAGGCTTCCAGTTATGATTCGCATTCCTTGGTTTTGGACTCTACTTATTTTGTTAAAGTTTGACTTAGCTGCTGTTGCCCAAGCTGCAATGCCATATTCCAGTACTGACCTCACCCGTCCAGTATATAACTTCTTGAGAACTTTCTCATCTGCTCCCCACGTTGTACCAGCAAGCTTTTTCATGATTGCCATTCTCTGCCTTGCTCTTGTTCGATTTTTCTCAACCTGTGTCTTCCATGTCAGGCGACGATCAAAGGTGACTCCTAGATAGTTTGGATTTTCTTCATGGCGCAATATTTTTCCATTCAATACCAGCTTAGGTTGCTGAGTTTTATTTGAGAGGGAGAACACTGTGCATGTTGTTTTCTCCTCACTTATCTTCACTAGCCATGATTTTGACCAGTCCTCTAGCGCTAATAAGGCTTGCTGTATTCTGCTGTTAGCTGTACTAATATATTCTTCAGATGTCCATATGGCTAGGTCATCTGCAAAGGAGGATGTGTGTACTCTGGCTGGAAAATTTTCTGTGATGTCATTTATATATGCTAGGAATAATGTTGGTGAAAGAACTCCTCCTTGGGGGACACCTTGCTCCAGCAGCATCATTTTGCTTGTTTGTCCTTGTACTTTTGTCCTGGCAGTTCTGTTCTCAAGGTAGTGGCTGATCCATTTATACATTTTTCCACAAACATGCATGTTTTGCAGTTTTACTTTCAGTCCTTCCTTCCATACTTTATCAAATGCTTTTTCTAAATCTATCCAGACTGCTAGTGTGTGCTTTTTCTCTTGGAAGGCATCCTCTATTTCCTGAGCTATATAGGTTATTTGATCTTCAGTGGATCTGTATTTTCTGAATCCTGCTTGGTGTGGTGTTAAGAGTTTGTTTTCTTCCAGATGCCATGTTAGCCTGCCATTGATAATGCGTTCCATTAATTTTCCTACACAGCTCAGTAGACTGATAGGTCGATAGCCATTTGGTTCTTCCAGGTCTTTTCCTTTCTTTGGGACTGGTATTAGTATAGCTTCCTTCCATGCCTGTGGGACTATTCCTCTCTTCCAGCTGTTATTTAGGACTGCTAGTAGTTTCTTCTTTGCCTTGGTGCCTAGTCCTATTAGCATTTCATTTGTGATTCCATCCTTTCCTGGTGATTTCTTCTTTTTTAGGGTATTCATTGCCTGTTCCATTTCTTCGAATGTTAGATTTGCCATCATATATTCTGCTGCTGTCTCTGTATTTCTATGATGTATCTGTTTGTCTTTGATTGCTTTCTTCTGTTCGGTTGTAATATCAATGTGGTTTGCATTTGCATAGTGTTCCATTAGTGCATTTGCAGCCTTTTTGCCTGTAAGCAAGGCATTTCCTTGTTTAATTGTTATTTGTTTGTTTCTAGGTCCTTCATTGTTCATGGCTTTCACTAGTTTCCATAGTTTGTTTCCATCCCTGTCAAAATTCAGGTTTTCTGTTTTTTCCCTCCAACAATCTCTTGTTGTTTGATTTACTGTTCTTTTATATTTTGCTGAGATGGCTTTGAGAGAGATGTTTGCTTCAATTGTTTGTTCTCTCTCTACTGTCTTCCTGGCATCTTCAACTTTGTCCTCCAAACTTTGTAGTTCTTCAGTCCAGTATGGTTTGTAATTTTTCCTCGCTCCTCTTGGAATGGACTCAGTGGCTGCCTGTATTATCGCTCTGTTTAGACTTTCCACCATTTGCTTTATGTTGCCATATCGTGTATTTATGTTTTCACAATATTTGTCTGTTAGTATGGCAAATCTGTCCCAATCTGCTCGTTTGTAATTCCAGCGGGGCAAGGGCTTTTGCTCCTGTGGAACATACTCCATATTCATTTCAAGCTTGATTGGTCTGTGGTCACTACCTGCTAATTGGTCCAGCACATGGCGATCGATTTTGTGGAGGATGTCTCCTGTGCAGAAAGCTAAGTCTGGAGTAGAAGTGGTAAGCCATCTTCTGGAGTAGAAGCTCGGTGTGTCATCCGCTTTGTTGAGTAGATGGAGATTTGAGTCTATTTCCCAGTCCTCCAATTCATCTCCTCTTTTGTCAGTATCTGGGTATCCCCATCTTTCTGAACGGCTATTAAAGTCTCCGACAATAATGCAGTTTGTGTCAGTTATTTTCATGTTTGAGAGTGTAAGGTCCTTATCTGCTGGGCTATACAGATTGTAGATTCTTATTTTCACGTCCTTTATCATTATATCAACACCTATAATTTCCGTTTGGTTGTCAGAGATCACAGATACTTCGCTGCAAGGTATTGTATTTCGTGTAAGTATTAGAACTCCTCCTTTGTGTCCTTCGCGGTCGAAACGTGTGGCCTGATATCCTCTGACTGAGAATTTGTGATTGGCGTTGAGGTGTGTCTCTTGAATGCATGCCACATCTATTCTATCTTTATGAAGACGCTGTGTTAGGGAGTCTTTCTTCTTGTAAACTCCTTCGGCATTCCACTGTAGTATGTTGAGTGTCCGGGGTATTTGGTCAATAGCTCTTAACCTACTCCTCTGTGCCTTGACTCCACAGCACAGGGGAAGGTGACCACCAGTAGTCATGGGTGGACCCCCTCGAGGCAGGGGGCCCGGCACTATCACCGCCTGATGGGACTTCACGGGATTAGCACCATATCGATTAATTTTGATTTGTGACATCTTGAATTAAGTTACGTTGCACTGCTTTGTCAAGCCTGTGGCTCAGTACATCCGATTTCGACAAGCATTTATTCGGGATGCTTTCCCTAGCCTTTGACTGTCCCCAGCCTACCTACAAGGCAGCAGGTTTCACATTGCACTGCTTTGTCAAGCCTGTGGCTCAGTACATCCGATTTCGACAAGCATGTATTTGGGGTGCTTTCCCTAGCCTTTGACTGTCCCCAGTCTACCTACAAGGCAGCAGGTTTGTGTGTCTCTTCGTCTGGTCCCTCTCCCTTGACCTGTCCGACATGGGTGACCCTACCAGTAGCTGTGCTACCGTCGGTATAGCTCTTGGGGTCATTGGGACGCACAAGCCCCTCTACCTCGTCACGGTGGACACACAGCAGAGGGGACTTCAGGGTCTGGGATCTTGTATTGCCAATTCTTCTTCTTTGCGTTCATCCGGAGTGTTTTTTCAGATGCGATTGCGGTGTGTCTCGTTTTGCACCCTTGGGTCGAAGCCCATAGGCCGACACATCCGACTATTAGCGTGCAATTTTGACCAGGTTAGCATTCCGGGGAGACTCTCACTTTTGTGGAACTGTCCACCTCCTAGCTGGTCAAGTTGGAACGGTCGAAGACTTAACGATCATCCCTCAAAGGAAGGCAGGGACAGTCCATAGCATTTTCCACCATCCTGGGTGGCTTCCATAACTGCAGAGCCGACACATAGCGCCCTGATGCTGGGCTCACCGAGGGAATCGTCACGTCCTGCTCATGGCTGCTTTAATTCCTCACTTCAATATATTGGGCATTTCGTTCTCCCCGGGCCGTTCCCGCACAAACAAGGCAGGTCTGCAGACGGTAACCACTCAGAGAGTTTTCGGTTCGGACATGTGCTTGTCGTTGTGCCCGTCAGAGCTGTTCCAGGCACGACGGACATTCGGAAAACTACCTAGTCAGAGCTGTTCCGAACAAGAGCGGCATTCGGAAACTAGGTAGTCAGGGCTGTTCCTAGCACGAGAGACATTCGGACGAGACATTTCACTCGGACGTAAATGTGTAGTGCCAATTTTTATTTTGCCACCCGTAGGACGGCACGTCCGGCTTCGGCGGGCATTTTTAATGAGGTTAGCCTTCTTTGGGTTTCGAGACACGTTAGACTTATTGTTGTGATGTCGCCCACATCTCAGCTGGTCAAGATAGAACGGTCAAAGACATCACGGTCAACCCGCAAGGGAAGGCAGGGGCAGACCATGGGCGTTCCTTGCTATCCAAGGCGACTTCCATTATTGCAGAGCCGGCACATACTGCTCCCACCCGAGGAATTGCCACGTCCTGCTCATGGCTCTTTGATTCCTCACTTCCATGTATTGGGCCTTTCGCTTGCCACTGGTCGCTCAAGCACAAACCAGGAACGGACAGTCTGCGGACGACATCCACTAGGTAAGCTTTCGCTTCGGACTTCGGACCACGCAATGGATTCGCTAGCCAAGCGTTCGACCTTTCCACCTTTGACTACACTCTACTGAGCATAGATACAGATATTTTTCGTAACCATTTCTTGCAATTGGGGCGCTTTTCTTCCTTTAGTGCTCACGAGGTAGGCTACATGTGCTGCCGGCTCAGCACCTTACCTCCGTGCATTAGTGAGCTAAAAACGGCCAGGCCCTCTCATCCGGGGATCCCTTAGATCCCCCAGCTGAGAACCTTCGAAATAAGTATCTGAACTAAGCATGTAGCGTGCTCAGCCTCTCACCTCCATTTTTCGGTAGGTTTGTATCGGTCCGGCTCTCGGGTCCAAGGATTAATGGCTTAGAGGCGTTCAGCCTTATCCCTCAGCGAGAGCCTTAGTGCTTGTGTCCGGACCAAGAACTTCTGCCTTCGTGCGCCTGATTTAAACATTTGACTGCTATCCTCAGTCTACCTGCAGAGCAGCAGGTTGTGTCTCTCTTAGTCTGGTCCCTATCCCAAGAGCTGTCCAATATGTAGTTAATATCCATTGGCATAGCGCCTGGGGTCAGTGGGACACTCAAGCTCCCCCACCACGGCAAGGTGGAGACACATCGGGGGAAGGTATTGCCAATTAATCTTCAATAGCTTCCTAAGGCAGACTGTGTGGAAGTGGTTTAATTTCCTTGCATGTCACTAATAATCCGTCCAGGTTTCACAAGCATATAGCAGTATGGATAATATGACTGCTTTGTAGACTTTCAGTTTTTTTTGCAGGCTAATTCCATTTCTGTCCCTCACATTCTTGTACTGTCTGCCAAAGGCCACTCTGGCCTTGGAGATTCTTGCATTCACTTCTTCATCCGTTGTGAAAGTTTGTGATACAGTGCAGCCAAGATAGGTGAATTTGCCCACAATACTTAGTTTATGACCATTCACTTTGATATATATATATATATATATATATATATATATATATATATATATATATATATATATATATATATATATATATATATATATATATATATATATATATATATATATATGTCAGGTCTTAGTCAGATATGACTGAGCTACCGTATGACAGTAGACGGTACTAACTGCTTTCTGTCAGCGCCGAATGTTGGGCGGCGCTTACCAAACCCGACACCCTACATTGTGCCAACGGCTTCGGGCGGCGGAAGAGCGCAATTGGGAGGGTACCAGCCTTATCCTGGTGCGAGGAAATGCAACCCAAAGACAAAATAAGTCATGGCAGGGCAGACCAGGCCCTAAGCCTTGGTTGGCAGCTGGTCTAGGATCGAAGCTCCGACAGGCGGACAGTTAGAGCATTGCTTTGCTGATCCGGCAGCTTCTGCAGCTTGTCTTGTTCCAGATTATAGGTGTCAACTTTCCTCTGGAGTGAACTAGGCAGGCCGAGAGAGGGATCATGCTGCATGGGCAACACATGGTTTCTTTATTTTAGCCCAGGCTTTGTGCTATGGAGAGGCAATAACTCCATCCCTGGTCTTAACCGGTCTCGGAATCAAAGCGAGAGGCAACTGTTACGGGTTATAAGTCCTTGTCAGTTGGCGTAGACATGGGGCGCCACGCGTTGCCTCTGGCGGTGTTAGACACCTACAGGTGTCACTGATCAGCTACCGCCCGCCTCAAGCTGGGCATCCCCCTGCCAATTGGGTGCTGATCCGCCACAGCCTGCCTGCTTCAATGGGTGCTTGGGGCTAGGACAAAATCTGAATCGCAGGCTGTAAAACCAATGCACCAGGTACTAATAAAAAGAATAGAAACTTCAAGTTACTGCTTGCAACCTGGAACGTGAGAACCATGTGTCCAGGATTTTCCACTGACTTGACAAATATTGACGATGTGAGAAAAACGGCTGTGATTGATGCTGAACTCAATCGTCTTAACATTGATATTGCTGGCCTGCAGGAGACTCGCCTCGCTGAGGAAGGGTCACTCAGGGAAAACAATTACATCTTTGTTTGGAAGGGAAGAGGGCAGGCAGAAAAAAGGCAACATGGTGTGGGCTTTGCAGTGAAGAATTCGATACTGGGAATGATTGATATCCCAGCTGGAGGTAATGAAAGATTATTATCACTGCGCTTGGCAACATCTTGTGGATTTGCCACCATTCTCACTGCATATGCCCCGACACTCGCTTCCTCTGATGATGTGAAGGATACGTTCTATGAGCAGCTAGACTCTGCGACCAAGGTAGTTCCAAAATCTGACTACATTTATATGCTCGGTGATTTCAATGCTCGTGTGGGCAAGGACTCGAGTTCATGGCCAGTGTGCCTTGGAAAATACAACATCGGTAGCATGAATGATAATGGGCAAAGGCTGCTGGAGCATTGCACTAGAAATGACCTATGTATTACAAACTCCAGGCATAAGGTCACATGGAAACATCCAAGATCCAGTGATTGGCATCAGCTGGACTTCATTATCACACGGAAACAACATCTGAACCATACATCATTAACTCGAAGTTACCACAGTGCTGACTGTGATACAGATCATTCTTTGGTTGTTGCAAGGGTTAGACTGAGACCAAAGAGAATCTACACAGCTAAACACAAGTCTAGCCCCAGGATTAATATTACTAACACTCACGATAATGGAAAGTGCTTTGAATTTCAACAGCAACTTGAAGACGCTTTCAATAATACATCAGAAAATTGTATAGTAAATGATAAATGGAGTAAACTTAAGGAAACTATTTATAAAACAGCGGTCGGGGTTTACGGCACTGTGGATCATAAGAGGCAGGACTGGTTTGCGGCAAACAGCCAGATACTGAAGCCCTTGATTGATAAAAAGAAGATAGCTCTCTTAAGAAACAAGGAAAGACCAACGCGTAACACTCTCAGTGAGCTGAAGCAAGCGAGGAAGGATGTACAAAAGGCTGTAAGGCAGTGTGCGAATGACTATTGGATCAAGTTATGTGAGTCCATTAAAATCGCAAGTGATAAGGGAAACATCAGAAGCATGTATGAAGGGATAAAGAAAGCCTGTGGTCCAATGATCAAAAGAAGTGCACCGCTGAAAACCTTGACTGGAGAAATCATCACTGATAAGAAACAGCAGATGGATAGATGGGTCGAGCACTATTTAGAGCTTTACTCAAGTGAGACCAAGCTAGCGGGATAATGCCCTCAACGCCATAGAGGCCCTGCCAACTCTTGACCACCTGGACACACTTCCCACTATAACAGAAGTTAAGTGTGCTATAAATGAGCTTGCATCTGGCAAGGCTCCAGGTAAGGATGGGATTCCAATAGAGGTAATCAGGAGTGGGCAAGACACACTCGCTCTACAGATCCACCAGCTAATAGAGCTATGCTGGCGAGAAGGACAAGTCCCACAGGATTTCAAAGATTCAAACATCATAACGCTGTACAAGAACAAGGGAGATCGGAGCGACTGTAACAACTATAGGGGTATCTCACTTCTGTGTATTGTTGGGAAAGTATTTGCCAGAATTGTCCTGCACAGACTTCAAGTCCTGGGAGATCAAGTCTACCCCGAATCACAGTGCGGCTTCCGTCAGAACCGGTCTACCATTGATATGATATTCTCATTGCGACAGATGCAAGAAAAATGCCGGGAACAAAATCAGCCACTGTTTATTGCCTTCATTGACCTCACAAAGGCATTCGATTTGGTCAGTCGTGAGGGTCTGTTCAAAGCACTAAAGAAGATTGGCTGCCCACCAACTCTTCTGTCCATTGTGGAATCGTTCCACACAGGCATGAAGGGTATAATCAAGTTTGATGGCTCAACTTCAGAAGAGTTTGAAATCAAGAGTGGAGTTAAGCAAGGTTGTGTACTATCCCCCACCCTCTTTGGGATATACTTTTCACTTCTACTGAAATATGCCTTTCGTGATCAGGATGACGGTATATACATTCACTCACGCTCAGATGGTGGCCTCTATAATGCTCAGAGATTGAAGGCCAAGACCAAAATTAGCAGGGTACTAATCAGAGAGTTGCTTTTTGCGGATGATGCTGCGATTACGACCCACTCTGAGGAAGAATTACAACATCTGCTATCTGCATTCTCCAATGCTTGTTCTGAATTTGGTTTAACAATTAACAAAAAGAAGACACAGATTATGTCACAAGGTGCACATGGTGTACCATCAATCTTTATTGACGACGCCGAACTGGAGATAGTAGACCATTTTACATATCTAGGATCAGAGGTAAATAGCAAATTATCCCTCGATCAGGAAATCAACATCAGGATTGGCAAGGCAGCAACAACAATGAACATGTTAGCAAAAAGAGTCTGGGAGAACAGGAAGCTTACTGCCAAAACAAAAGTCCTCGTCTACCAAGCCTGTGTCCTTAGTACTCTTCTTTATGGCAGTGAAACCTGGACAACTTACTCACGCCAAGAGAAACGTTTAAACAGCTTTCATATGCGGTGTCTGCGAAGAATACTTGGTATTAAGTGGCAAGACAAAATCACAAATACTGAAGTATTGGAAAGATCAGGTTGTGTGACGGTGTATTCCATGCTCAGTCTTCGTAGACTTAGATGGATAGGACACGTTAGGAGGATGGATGATGGTAGAATACCAAAGGAAATCTTTTTTGGTGAATTACAGACGGGTAGGAGATCCTAGGGTCGGCCTCTACTACGATACAAAGATGTGTGTAAGCGGGACATGATTGATACAGGCATTGATAATGCACATTGGGAGCACGTCGCCGCTGAACGTGTTGCATGGAGGGCAACTATCAGAAATGGAATAAAGACAAAGGATAAAATGACTGCATATAAAGCACACACAGAGCGTGAGAGACTTAAGATGGTGCAAAATGGTGGAAGTGACCATGTTTTCACATGCACCTACTGTGGGCAAACATTTGCAGCTAGAATTGGCCTTACCAGCCACACTTGCCACCGCTATGGATCGTAGTTATTAAGCCTTTTTGAAGCACAATGTACCAAACTATCGTCTGTCAAGACGGATATATATATATATATATATATAATTTTATTGTTTTAGAGTTAATATTTTGAGTTTACGAAGTATACATAGTATACATATCGTCCCTTGAATTAGTTAATTTTCAGGATAAATGAGTCATTGACCTTTTCTTTCATTTTTGCGACATCGTTATCAAAAGAATTTCTGTTTAGTGTGACTTATACATGCAGTTTTGTCAGTTATTTCCGTGTGGCTTTTTCTTTAAAGCTTTTACCCGTCCTTAAGTTACCCGCTAGCAGAATCAGGTGGCATTACAAAATTGAAATTTTCCACCATATCCTTTATCTCCGAACAAAGCAAAACAAAACAAGACGAAACAAAAAGAAGAGGTGTAGAATATTTATCTAACAATAAAATATTTCTCTACGTGTAATACACATGAGACTTGGATCTAAACAACTAAAAAAAGGCGATTCAGAAAGGCTCGCAGTTACAGTTTGGTCAGAGTTATAAGTTAGTCAAATGGCCTTTACAAGACTTTACAATCAACTCCAGCGTTTATTTTACCGTGATTTGCTAGGCACATTTACGTTCAGTAGTTTGCCATTGCTTTTGGGTAGACAGGCTAATGCAAAAGCTGGATGAGGCCAAGGGAGTTAAGTAAAGTAAATCTTTCTTCGAGGAACCAATGCAAGCACATGAGTTGTTTAGCACAGCGTGATTTAGTGAATACACATGAAAATATCCGTATCATTGGATCAGGGGCATCTTTACTTCTTCTTCTCCGAGCCTCTTTCAACAGGAGTACGTTCCAACTAGTTATGACCTCAAACGTCAGTGTGGCATGTATTTGTGTACATTTTACCTCCTCCGGACAGATTCCATCCAAGGTAACTGGCTCCATCTACCCGTGGGTAGGTTTACTTTACTTTCCTAAAATCTTTAGAGAGCCTGGCATATGATACCACAACATCCAGCTTAAGAATGGAAGTGGAGGCAGTCACTGCGGCTCTCCGCTGGATGGAGAATACGACACACACACACATCGTGATTGTAACTGACTCAGAAAGCATGCTGACGAGGGTGAGGACGGGCAGACTTCGTGCGGAGTGGCTTGCTTCGCTTCGGAGGTCACGGGTGACAAGCATCGCCTGGATCTTTTCTCCGGGGCATGCCGGTGTGCTGGGAAATGAACAGGCGGGCAGATTGGCTGGCTTTGCAGAACTTGGTGGAGTATTGATACATGGCAAGGCAGACGTGGTTGCGGCCTTGTGGGAGCACGTGCACACCTCGGAGAAGCAAATGGATTACCATGGTCTGGCAAGAATGAGACAACGAGGAGTGACGAAGGGATCTGGCCGACGCTCAACGCTCAAAGGAAAGGCGAGACGGACTTATAATCAGATTGCTACTGGTACTATTAGTGTTGGAACTCTTCGCTGGCTGCTGAGGATGGGGACGGAGCACTTATGGGAATGCCCTGAATGCTGTGATGTCGATTCCTAAATAAATCAATCAATCAATCCTAAAATCTTTATATCCGAGCTGTAGAGTTTTCAGTATTCTCTCTCTCAAAAAAAACAATGATGTTATTGACACTTATGTCATTTATTTCAGCAGAGACTACCACAATTTCTAATGCCATTTGTGCTGCATCCCCGAACTCGGCAGTTCCACACCCAACCAACTGCCAACAATTTTTCCTGTGCATTGACGGAAACCCAATGTTGATCAACTGCCAGGGATCCATGGTCTTCAATCCCAGCACAGGGACATGCGACTTCTCTGCCTGTACTAAGCCGTCAGTGATAGGATGAGTCGTATTAAAATACCTCTACATGTACATTTGAGTTTGTCTTTTGTGTTTGTAGTTGATGTAACACCACTGATTCATCATGTCTTCAATTGGAAATACAAAAGAAACACCAACAGTTCGTGTTGGTGTAACGCCTCTGTTTCATCATATGGCCTGATTTAAGAAGACCACACAAAAAGATTGTAGTTGGTGTATGGTGTTTAAGGCTTCATATAAAAGGACAAGGGATACACTAACGATTTATAGTTGGTGTACGATCTCTGTGTCATTATATGGCTTCATTTGAAAGACAAAATAGATGCCAAAGGTACGTCGCTGGTTATCAACCCTGTTTCATCATATGGCATCAGTTATAAAGACAAACGGGTCACCAAAGGTTCGTGTTTGTATAACACCACTGCTTTTATCAAATGGCTTCATTTGAAAGGCAAAAGAAACATCAAGGTTGCTGTTGGTGTTTCACCTCTGTTTCATCCTTTGTCCTCAATAAAAAAGAGGCAAAGAAACACCAAAGGATTGTAGTTGGTGCAATAATTCTCTTTTCATCATATGGATTCATTTAAAAAAGATTAAATAAACACAAAAGGATCGTAGTTGGTGTAACAGCTCTATGTAATCATATGGCTTCATTTGAGCCGTCAGTGGCAGGATGAATCGTATTAAAATACCTCTACATGTACACTTGAGTTTCTCTTTTGTGTTTATAGTTGATGTAATCTGGTGCTAATGCCAAAAGAGACACCGATATTAGAATGATGTGGCCGAATATCGCGACTATCAACAGTCAATATTTCATGGAAAGCAATGTCGCTCAGATGTAACTTTGATACATAGGTCATTCTTTTGCAACATATATACAACTGGCATAACTATGATAAAAAACACAAAGGTATAGGAGCCGCAAACAAATGCTCCTTCTAGAACTCTGTTTATATCCTCACAGAGAAATGAAGACTTATGTTCATACATACATAATTGGAGAACATGGTGGCAACTGGCAAGATGGAGAAGAAAAGAACAAGGGGAGGCAGAGACGTAAATACCTGGATGTCTTGGCGTGATTTCTCTCAATATTGCCATTTGTAATCAAGTTCTTCAATTTATTTCTTCTCATAGAGTGTCAAAAAATTGTGAATGTCAACGTGTAATTTCTCTAATCAGTTGCGGTTTTCATTTGTCTCTTTAGGACTTGCTCATTGGTTTTTCAGTCTGTCCATGGTATTCTTTGCATTTTCCTCAGAAACCACATTTCCACAGCAATCAAATATTTTTGAGCTTGTCTGCTCATTATACACGCTTCACATCTATATAAAATTACAGATTCTGTCTAGCACTTCAACATTATTGTTCAGTATGTTTACAATCTTGCATAAGGCTACATACACCTAGGCGAATCTTTTTCTAATATCTTCAAGGCATCTCCCATCAGATGTTATGGCTGTTCCTAGAAAATTGTACCAATTCACATGTTTAAGAATAATCGCATTTATTTGTATATTACATTTCGGTTCTAGTGACAACCATAATCTGTGTCTTATTACAATTTATTCTAACCTTAGTTGTTCACCGTCTGCAACAATCGCTCTACTAAATGTTGCAGATCTTGCTCATTGTTTGGAATCGATAATGTATCATACACATATCTAATGTTATTGATGTTATGTCCCCCAATTGTGATTCCTCTTATATCTTCTAAATTTCTGAAAATAATTTCACTGCATAAGGAAAAACGATCTTGAGACAGCACACATCCCTGTCTCACACCTCTCTTAATAGGCTCATGTTAAGCTACTTCACTATCAGTCTTTAAAGCAGCTTGTTGTTTCCAATATATGTTTAAAAAAAAAAATATTAGTCTAAGGTCCTCCATATTAATTTGTAGATCTGCAAACATCATGATCATGTTGAGTTGTCTTACTTTATCGAAAGCATTTGTGTAGAGAACGTTCAATTAATTTTCTTAGCATATACACAACATTTACTGTACCCTTGCCTTCTACAAACCCACATTGTTCTTCTCCCACTTCGAGTTGTATTTTGTACCCACCTCTTTGCAAACTCTTCAAGGTGAGGCTCATTATACTAAATGTTCGATGCTGATCACATTTCAAGACTTGTGCACACACACACACACACACACACACACACACACACACACGCACACACGCACGCACGCACGCACGCACACACACATACTCACACAAATATATATATATATATATATATATATATATTATAGATATATATATATATATATATTATAGTGATCACTCTTGAACTTCATGCAGTGGACGCTAATGGCAGATAGTGTGTTCATGTCCTACAATTGTCAGCTTACTGTAGTGTCATGATTAGTTAATTTTCGTTGCATGGCCTTCTACGGGACGTTGTATTCAACCTCAGCATTTATTTGTTGTTTGTGACTTACAAGGCAGTTTAAAAGGTACAAAACGAAGCCATGCGCATCATTTTGGGCTGCACGAGAGACACCAGCTGTGTAGCAATGAGATACCTCCTTGACTTCCCGACAATGGAACACAGGATCAAGATCTGGAGAGCTCGTGCATACTTAAAAATAAGTGCAAATGAGCAGCACCCTCTGCATGACGCTATATTCAGAGAAAAGGATGGCAGGCTAAAGAGGGGCAAATTATGGATGGGTCGGGTGGCAGATTTGGTCAGACAGTTCTGCAGTCTTACCAGTATCAACCCCGGCAAGGAATGGGTGCCGCTGCCTCCAGCTTTTAAGTGCACTTTCTCCTGCATTATCACACTCGACAGACGGTGCAGAGAGCAGAACCCTGCCGCTGTCAATGCAGAGGTCAACGCGCTCATCTATGAACACTCAGATAGCCCCGAAGTGCTCATCTATACAGATGGATCTGTTGTAAAGCAGCAGAGAAGTGCGTGGGCATTTACAGCCCGTTCAGCGGGCCGAACCGTTCACGAATCCAGTTGTGCCCACTCTATGACCACGAGCAGCATAACGATGGAGGTGATGGCAATTACACAGGCTTTCATATGGCTGGAATGACAGCATTATACCAACGTGTGTGTACTAAGTGATTCAATGAACATGATTCAGAAGGTCGAAACTGGATCTGTATGCAGACAGTGGACTGAGTCGCTGCGGAAGTCTGTTGTCCGTAAAGTCACCTTCATCTTCGTCCCGGGACATGCGAGAGTCGAGGGAAATGAACGAGCTGATAAACTGGCTGGCTTTGCACCCCCTGTGGATGGCCAGCCCATGGATCGTGCCGATGTTATTAACGTCCTTAAAGATATGGCGAGAACAGAGGACTTTGACGTCAGTGAAACCACATCGCTGTCCAGGATGAAAGACTTGGGAGTAAGTATCGGCACGGCCAGACGCGAGAGGTACATTGGGAAAACGAGGTGCCTCGTCAACCAACACAGAATTGGCACTATTAGCCACAGAACGCTGATGCATATGCTGGGGGGGGGGGGGGGGGGGGGTGGGGGAGAGGAATCTGACCACCTATGGACCTGTCCAGAGTGGAATGAAGATACCCCAACTGATAATTGATAACTGAAAGCAGTTTCTTAGTTCAGTAGTTGGACACTTGTTTTCTAAACTGCCGACTGTTGCAGCCATCGAAAACAATACAAAGCCATCTGGTCCCAAACCAGCAGGAGCTGATGTTGAACCAGGACCAGTTATGTCCAACAGGCACCGACCTATAATTATTATCTATACCATAATTTCTAGTACCATTTATTTTCTTTCGCTGGCTGTGAACTCCAGCCTAGTCCATACATGTGTTACTACTTCTAGTGCACGAGACTGATTGTTGTGCGTGTGGATTAGCTTTCCCTTTTACCAATGTTCCTCGCGATCAGGAGCAGCCACTCCGACTTCTTAGGTACTTTAGTCCAACTGACCGGTGTAAGGGTTGAACCCGCTACCTGAACAACAGCACACCAGAATATTAAGAGCTAGCGCTGTTATCCATTCGACCATGCTGCCCTCCTAGTACCATTTGAATTTTTAATCCGAAAATGAGCATTCCCCCCTCATAAAAAGCTTATAGAAACTTACACAGGTATACAGTAATAAGCCGCAATAACCATAAAGTTATGGGAAAAGCCACTATAAGACAAACCAAATCAATGCATTACAGCAATAACACTGCAGTCGCGACAATGGAATAGAGTAAGACGTCAACAATAACTAGTGTATTTGATATACATAAATCAGCTATGTTGCCACAATAACCATACAGTTATGGGAAAAGCCACTACAGAACTCTCTTCCCCCCCCCCCCCCCCCCCCCCCCCAAAAAAAAATAAATCAATAAATTCCAACAATAACACTGCAGTAATGACAAAGGAATAGTGTAATAAGTCAAAAATAACCAGTCCATTTGGAACAAGGAAGTACAGATAACGCCTGCGTCTTAAAACAGTCAAGTTTTATACGTACACGAATAGCGTGGGTAAGCTTGAAGCCACGATACAAATATGTACAGTATGTAGGAGGTAGCGCAGTGACCTGAACTCTTGCTTTCCCACCCGGTGGTCATATGTTCGAATCCCCAACGATTCGGAAATGTTTACAAATTTGACCTGGGCTTCTAGGTAACCTCAGCCTCAAATGGATACCAAGGAATGTCCTGGGAGATAAAGGCGATAGCCGTGGTGTCGATGACATTACCCACTGGGTACAGATTTGTCTATACAAATATCACATACCCAGTCCACCCAAGACACGGACAAGGGATCTTTACATGTTGTAACCTTTCGCAATTAGGGAATCGAAACTCATATCACGGGGTCAGCATGGCCGAATGGATAAGAGCGCTTGCGCTTAAATTTCCGGTGTGCTGATGCTACTGGAACTATTAGTGTTGGAACTCTTCGCTGGCTGCTGAGGATGGAGACGGAGCGCTTATGGGAATGTCCCGAATGCTGTGATGTCGGTTCCTAGATCAATCAATCAATCAATCAAACCCCTACATCGGTCAGTTGCACTAAAATGCTGACTTCTCGTACTTGACTTGGGGACGTGTATTAAAAGTGCCCCAGAAGTTGTAATGGGTTTGCCTGATGGCGAGGGACACTGGTAATAGGGAAAACTAATTCACGCATGAGTTCAAAGCCAGCTAATGCAAAGAGAGAGAGAGATAGAGAGAGAGAGAGAGAGAGAGAGAGAGAGAGAGAGAGAGAGAGAGAGAGAGAGAGAGAGAGAGAATCCTTTATGCAAGTTTGAATCAAACTCGCCATAAGGCATGAAAACAGTGCTCGTGTCAATACTTCCCCATGTCTTCTGTTACATAAGTTGTAAAGCGTGGAATTTGTTGTCGCATATTGTGTGTGTGTGTGTGTGTGTGTGTGTGTGTGTGTGTGGGTGGGTGGGTGGGTGAGTGGTTTTGTGTGTGTGTGTGTACACTTCTACAACTAGGCCAGAAACGGGTGGGCGTGGATACGAGGTTAAGGTGTCAGTCTCAGGCTCACAAGATAGGGGGTTTAATTACTAGCTAGAACTAGATGGAAACATGTTTTGCATATCCTTTACAGGACATCGCTGTCAACATCAGCATCTTTCAGCTGTATGTTGATTTCTTGGCAAGATTACGCTCAGTAGTTTGCCATTGCTTTCTGAGAGGCCGGCTCATTATCCTGCAAGTCACGAGCGCGGGTCGAACCGCTTCTAGTGCTCACCTCGCTGCGAGACCCTGCGTGGATAAACGGGATTACGGAGAAAGTGGTGTAACCCCTCAGCCAGAGAGACCGGCAGAACTAGATGGAACTGGATGAAAATTGTGCACTTTAAATATCCGTTTAATTTATTCACGCTTCACATCCATACAAAAGTACAGATTCTGTGTAGTATCTCAACATTCCTTTTCTTGTTGCAAATGGCATCTTTTTATTGGTCAGTATGTCTTTAATCTTGCAAAAGGCTACTTACGCCATGGAGATTCTGGTTCTCATCTCGTCAAGACATCTTCATTCAGATATTATGACTGTTCTGAGATAATTATACCGATTCACTTATTTAAGAATATTCCCCTCTACTTGTATATTATATTTTGGTATTTCCTTCTTCCTAGTGACTACCATAATCTGTGTCTTAGTACAATTTATTCTAACCCTAGTTCTTCACCGTGTTCAATAATCGCATTCTACTAAATGTTGCAGGTCCTGCTCATTATCTGCAATCAATACTGTATCATCCGCGTATCTAATGTTATTGATGTTACGTCCCCCAATGGTAATTCCTCTCATATTTTCTAAATTTTTGAAAATATTTTCTAGTCTCCACTTGTTCCATCTAGTTCCTTCAACTACTAGATGGAAATAGTGAAGAGTAGACCGTAAGATTACTGCCCTGGTAAAATATATAGGATATAAAACTGACCCACGGGTAGATAGATAACTGACCCACGGGTAGAGAGTGTATGCTTGGATCGAGTCTGTCTAGAGGAAACAAACCTTTGACAAATGCATGCCGGAAGAACACCCTGACCTCCAATGTGTGTAATTCGATCTGCTGCATTCCCCTCGAAATGAAGGAACGAAAAAGAGGAAGAAGAATACATGTGTCATATCTATGATAACATACAGAAAACGTGCGCAAGGAATCAAGCCTTGAAACATTACACAAAGAGACGGTGACGACTGGGAAATTCCCGGAACACTAGACAGGAAGGGTTAAATATAAATGTACGCCGATTAATAGTCATAAAAGCGAACACACAAACAGGAGGGAAGTAGTTTGTGCATGAAAAAAAAAAAAAAAGGGTGTAATAAGCATGTGTAAGATATAGATATAATGAAAATGACTTGGTTCGGTTGTGGTTAAGAATAGCTTTCGTTACACACGTATGCTTGCTTGCATTCGCTGGCTGTGGACTCCAGCGTGAAGTCATGTATGTCGGATGAAGACATCCTGTTGTCCAACATCAGTGTGATGTGCGTGAGTATCCGTTGTCCCATGTATGGCTTACTGGTGTGCAGACTGGAGGTTCCTCCCCGTGCAAACAGATACTCTCCGACTTCGGAAGAAGGTACACACGGATATCTCCATAAGTTGTCACGATGTTTTTCAATACCTCTCTTCTTATAACATTATAACATGACCCCCCCCCCCCCCCCCCCCCCCCAAAAAAAAAAAAAATAAAAATAAAAAATGTTTGCCTCTTTCTTATTGTTCTAATATCAAACGACTGAACGTAAAAATTGCTTAGTAAATATCAATAAGCCAAAAAATCCATCCATCATGTGCCATGCCGATAAGCGTGAGAGGTCATGTTCTATCATCTCACTCGATCACCAGAGACGTGGATCAGCTCCGTGTTCCTGTCTCGACCACGCCACGTGGCTAAGCCATCCAGGCATTTACTTCTCGGTCTTCCTCTTGGTCTCTTCCCTTTTTGCCAGTCGTCACCAAGTTCTCCAAGTCATTTCTTCTCATAACATGCCCAACAAATTTTGACTGTCTACGTCTAATGACTCTAATCAGTTTACGATCTTCATTTGTTTCTTGAAAGACTTGTTCATTGTTTTTATCTGTCTGGCCATGGTATTCTTTGCATTTTTCTCAGAAACCACATTTCCATAGCTATCAGATGTTTTTCAGCTTGACTGCTCATTGTCCACGCTTCACATGCATACAAAAGTACATGTTTTATGTTAACAGACCAACACTCTTTTTATCGTTTCAATTGATTTTTTTCATTTTGCAAAAGGCTACTTTCGCAATGGCAGTTCATGTTCTAATCTCTTCAAAGCATCTCCCATCAGACGTGATGACTGTTCCGAGATAACTGTATCGCCTCACTTGCTCAAGAATATGCCCGTGCACTCATTTATTGCCCGGTTATTGCACTTGGTCATTGCTTCATATAGTAACGTATTAGATTGTACGTGACTATAAACATTGACTCGTATTGACGTAAAAGAAATTGATACTTAGTTGGATCTCTTTTATAATACTTTTTATTGTGTTTATACTGTGAGTGAGCGGGTCTTTACCGCTCATCCTTACTGATCTGTATACGTATTTTTTTGTGTTTATATTGACAGAGATATTACCGTTTCTCTGTACTTTAGAGTGTATTGTTATTAGGGACGTAAGTTGTATTCATTTTGTGTTTTAAAAATTTATTATTACGCATTGTTAAAATGTCCAATAAGTACGAACACTGGCTTAGTAATAATGTGCTCAGAATCGGGGATTTAAACATCTGCCATCCATTAGGGAAGCTGCCCAAACTATCACTTATACTTAATCAAAATTTTCACATGTTCGGCGTCAGCAAAAGACGATTAAATGGTAACATCTCAGATGATGACATCGCTATCAGAGGTTTTAAAACGATTAGAATAGATCCTTATCAGAAACAAGAGACGGGTATTGCATTTTATATTTCTAACTCGCTTAACGACCGCCGCAGGCTAGATTTTTAAACCTGCGAGGTTGAGAGTGTATGGCTTGAGGTTAAACTTCAAAATCGCATACCCCTAGTAGTTGGCTATCACTATGGAAACCCTGGTGCAGGAAATATCTGGTATGACAAATTCACCACTATGATGGATGTAGTCTTTAGTAAAGAGAGAGAAATAATACTGCTACTTGACTTCAACATAGACACTAACAAATCAAACAAAACTTGGGAAAGCATATCATATAACTTCCAACAGTTAGTCAAACAAGCCACTGGAATAACAAAATCATCTGCAACACTTATAGATCATATTTATACTACGTGTGCTGACATCACAGAATGTACTGTACCTATTAATGCAATGAGTGATCATCATCATCATCATCATCATCATCATCATCATCATCTTCCACTTCTGCAGTCAAGCGTCGTGGGGAGGAATAATTTGCGTTCCAGCGCCCGGTGGACGGCACTGGATAGTGTCATTCCGTGTGGTTGTACAATGTCTCTGATGTCGTCAATCCATTTTCTTCTTGGACGTCCTCGTGGTCTCGTCGCAGATGATCTTTGATGTAAGGCCAGTGATGGTAGTTGCTGATGTTGCATTCTAACGACATGGCCAAACCACTTGACCTTATGTCTTTATATAAATGTGGCACAAGGTGTTGATCCTACAGTCTGTCTGATGGTAACATTTCTTACTCGGTCTCGGATTGTTAAGTTGGCAGCTCTCCTCAGGCATCTCATTTCGCAGGTGTTGATTTTGCGAAGGTGTAATTTGGATAAAGTCCAGGTTTGAGATTGGTAGCATTGGGTTGGTGTGAATATGCTGTTTATTATCTGTCGTTTTGCGGACATGGGTATGTTTGGATGTTTCAGTAAGGGTGATAGTTGATATGTAAGTGCACTAGCTTTTTGACATCTGAATTCAATTTCTCTGTCCACCCAGTATGTTGCACGTGGTCGAAAAGAGGTACCAAAAAACTGCGAAACACAAACATATAAGTATAAGTATAAAATATAGAAATTATAAAAACTTCAATCAAGATGTCTTTTTACAAGACTTGCTCAACTCATCTCTGGACTATGTTTACCAGCTTCCTGACCCAGACCATGCTCAGAACCACTGACTGAAGACCTTTCTAAGTGAATTTGATAAACATGTTCCATTTAAGGAAGTCCGTGTTAAACATCACACTAAGCCCCCGTGGATTACACAGGAGGTAGTTGAACTTATGAGAGACCGGGACAGGGCACATAAAAATAGAGATATAACTATGTACCGTAGTTGAGAAACAAAGTTCAATATGTTATTCGAAAGGAAAAGAAAAACTGTGTTAAGAACTTAATAATAGATAAAACCAACACTAAAAATATATGGAAAGCAATTAATAACTTCACAAACAAACACAAATCATCACAACCACTACCATCAAATCAGGTTACATGTGATCAATTCAGTAGATTCTTTCAGTCCGACATAAACCAAATGAAGGCTGCAATACCAGATGTGCCTCATGACATATCTTTATTATCATCATCCTGTGAAAATAAATGCTATGGTGGCATTCCCTCCAACATACCGCTAATGACGACTACTGAAGTATTAACTCATCTCAGTAACCTAAAAAAAACAAAACAATAACTCATCAGGACTGGATGGAATCAGTAATCGAATCCTTCGCTATGCTGCACCGGTGATCTGCGAGTCACTAACTTTTATATATAATCAATGTCTCGCCAAAAGATACATCCCATCACCCTTTAAAATTGCTAAAGTGTATCCTCATTTAAAAGATGGTTCATTAGACGATCGTCTCATGAGTAATTATAGGCCAATTTCTATATTATCCTCAGAATCCAAACCGCTAGAAAAGCGCATCTACAAAACAACACTAGAGCACTTAGTTCGCCACAAACTAATAGTTGCCAGTCAGTCAGGATTTCGGCCAAAATATTCTTGTCATACGGCCCTAACAAACATGATAGAAAACTGGCATCAAAATATTAACAACAATACTCTATGTGGAACGGTGTTTATAGACTTTAGAAAAGCATTCGACATGATAGATCATACTATTCTAATTAATAAACTAGAAACAATGAAAGTAAGCTTTAATATAGTGACATTAATAAACTCATTTTTATTAGACAGAAAACAAGTAGTATCACACAATAAATCTCTATCTCAAGCCATTACCATTAATATTGGAGTACCTCAGGGGTCTATACTTGGCCCTCTGTTATTTGCCATTTATATAAATGATCTTCCCTTATATCTGTCGTCGTCCTGCGATCTATTTGCAGACGACTGCACAGTATATACGAACGCTATCGATCTTAATGTTCCAGAATTATCCTTGCAACAGGAAATAAATAGTGTAGTTAACTGGAGTCATGCAAACCACATGCACATTAACATTTCTAAAACTATGTTAATAGGAACCAGGCAAAGACTTCACACTCTAAACTTGCAGATAACTCTTCAGCTGCACATTGGTAGCACGCCTATAGAAAGTGTAACCGAGCAAAAGGCACTGGGTCTTATCATAGATCAAAATCTGTCCTTTAATTCCCATTTTCATGCTCTAGTTACATAAATAGGCAAAAATATGTACCAACTTGCCAAAATTAAAAATTTCCTTGACGAAAACACAAGAAAGATATTCTATACTTCCCACATACAAACACATATTGATTATTGCTCCACAATCTGAGATGGATGCTCCAAATCAATAACAAAACGTCTGTATTCACAGAAATGGGCACTGCGTGTAATCAAAGGTGATAAGCTTACAGACAATTCTAACCTATATGAACGTCTTCAGTTACTGCCTCTCCACGAACGCCTACTTTTTAATAAGGCTAAACTAATTCACAAAATCCTATTTCAAAATGTTCCAAGCTACCTTTGGTCATTGTTTAAATATAATGCAAGACATAGCGAACGACTAAATATACTTAATGTTCCTAAACCTAGGATAGACTTATATAAAACAAGCTTAGCATACTCTGCCACTCAGTTGTAGAACAATCTTCCACAAGAAATCAAAGACACCACCAATCATTACATACAGTCCCAACCTTTTTGAACACTACCTCAGGACAGACTACATGCCTCCATAAAAACAACAACAACAACAACAACAACAACAACAACAATAATAATAATAATGATAAATTATCTCGAACGACAACTAGCCAAAAAACATTCCCATATGTATTTCACGTTTCGCTTTCCTTGGGTATTTATAATGCCCATGTTAAACATTACCTCAGTGAGTCATGTATTATTGATTATTTTTCACGCGTTTTAATGCTTATTGTTCTTTTGTTGTCAAAGATTTGCTTCATAAGAGATGTTGAATGAAACAATGTGTGAGAGGAAATAGAAAAGAAGGGCAGAATATCAAACGGGCCTTGTGACCAATTCTAAACCCTTTGAAAATAAAAAATTTTCGTTCGTATATCACACTGTGGTATTTCCTTCTTCCCAGTGACGACCATAATCTGTGTCATCTTAATATTCAGTTCTATTTGTTCACTGTGTGCAATAACCGCATCTACTAAATTGTGCAGGTCCTGTTCAGGGAAAAAAAATCTGGAGACATTACACATCCCTGTCTCACACCTCTTTTAATAGGCTGTTATTGACCTAAATCGTTATCAATTCTGATAAAGGATTTTATTTCCATTTTTTGGTCCCAATCTGGCAGTGAAATCACGTTACTGTACATATGTATTAAGAGATTCTTGTTATCCGTCTGTTCGGTTATCTGTCACAGCCCTTGTCCCGTCGATGACGGTTAATCGAAGTTTTACTGTACTCCCACACTTTCCACACACACACACACACACACACACACACACACACACACACACACACTCACACACACACACACACACACACACTCACACACACACACACACACACACACACACACACACAGAGACGATTGTCGTAAGCATCCACTCACAAATGGAAAAATATTTTATACATATACATTGCGTTTTTTCCCCGCATATCCTTTACAGGACAACGCTGTCAACATCAACATCTTTCAGCTGATTGTTGATTTCTTGGCAAGATTACGCTCAGTAGTTTGCCATTGCTTTCTATGTGGCCGGCTCACATACCCCGTAAGTTACCAGCGCGGCGAGAACCATGCGTAATATGCATTGTTTATGCTTACAAAATGCATTTGACAATGTTTTTTTCCCCTATGTAAATGTAACATGCATATTTGATGAATGAAAGATGAGTGATCGAAAGGGCCGAATGTAAGACGGGCCTGCGTGCCCAATGTGTTACCCTTTTAAAATAAAGTTCGTTCGTTCGTTCGTTCTCTCTCTCTCTCTCTCTCTCTCTCTCTCTCTCTCTCTCTCTCTCTCTCTCTCTCTCTCTCTCTCTCTCTCTCTCTCTCTCTCTCCCACTCACTAACTCTCTCACTCACATCACAGTAATGTTATCTTATATATTAAAGGCAATGTGTGTGGATATGTCTGTATGTATGTCCTTTATGCGTTCGCGAACGGCCCATCCGATTGAGATGAAATTTTCTACACGCCTTCCTCTCATTCCAGCACTGCCAACTGTTATATTTTTGTTTCTTCTTCCTCCTCCTCTCTCCTCCCCCTCCATAAATACGCACGTAAATATATGATGATGATGATGAAAGAATCCCCGAACCAAAACGATAGGACAAGCGAAGAAAATGACGTGACTACACAGAATCGTCACACGGCAATCATCATCATCATCAAGTGCCGTGCCGGCTGGCGTAGGCGTTCATGGTTCTCCATAGATCTCGGTCTTTGGTTTTCTGGATCAACTCTGCTGCTGATATATATGCCTCCATGCCACGGCAATATCAATAACAATTCATCTTTTTATGTGTAAGGAAGTTATCTACAGTCCTCCTCTTCCTCCTCCCTTTCCTTCCTCCTCCTCCTCCCTCTACCTCCTCCCTCTACCTCCTTCCTCCACCCTCCTCCTCCTCCCTCCTCTTCCTCCCTCCTCCTCCTCTTCCACCTCCCTTTCCTTCCTCCCCTCCTCATTCTCCCTCCTCCTCCATCTTCCCACCTCCCTCCTCCTCCTCTCCCCTCCTCCTCCCTCCTTCCCCTCCTCCCTCCTCCTCCCTTCTCCTCCTCCCTCCTTCTCCCTCCTCCTCTCCCCTCCTCCAATTCCTACCCCCTTCCGCTTCCCCTCCCCCTCCTCCCTCTCCCTCCTCTTCCTTCTCCATCCTCCTCCTCCCTCTTCCTCCTCCTCATCCCCTTTCCTCCTCCTTCCTCCTCATCCCTCTTCCTCCTCCTCCTACCTCCTCCCTCCTCCTCCTCTCTCCTCTTCCCTCCTCCCTTTTCCTCCCTGCTCCTCCTCCCTCTACCTAATCCCTCCTCCTCCCTCCTCCTCCTTCATCCACATCCCTCCTTCTCCTCTCCCCTCCTCCTCCTCCTACCCTCTTCCTCTTCCCCTCCCCCTCCTCCCTCTCCCTCCTCTTCCTCCTCCATCCTCCTCCTCCCTCTCCCTCCTCCTCCCTCCTTCTCCTCCTCCCTCCTCCTTCCTTTTCCTCCTCCTACCTCCTCCCTCCTCCTCTCTCCTCCCTTTTCCTCCCTCCTCCTCCTCCTCCCTCCTCCTCCCTCCACCTCCTTCCTGCACATCCCTCCTCCCTATTCCTTCTCCTCCCTCCTCATCATTCCTCCTCCTCCTCCCCCTCCTTCTCCTCCCTCCTCCGTCCTCCTTCTCCCTCCTCCTTCTACCTCTTCCTCCCTTCTCCTCCTCTCTCCTCTTCCCGCCTCCCTTTTCCTCCCTGCTCCTCCTCCCTCTACCTAATCCCTCCTCCTCCCTCCTCCTCCTTCCTCCACATCCCTCCTTCTCCTCTCCCCTCCTCCTACCCTCTTCCTCTTCCCCTCCTCCCTCTCCCTCCTCTTCCTCCTCCATCCTCCTCCTCCCTCTTCCTCCTCCTCCCTCTTCCTCCTCCTCCCTCCTCCTTCCTTTTCCTCCCTCCTCCTCCCTCTACCTCCTCCCTCCTCCTCCCTCCTCCTCCCTCCACCTCCTTCCTCCACATCCCTCCTCCTCCCTCTTCCTCCTCCTCCTTCCTCATCATTCCTCCTCCTCCTCACCCTCCTTCTCCTCCTCCCTCCTCCTTCTTCTTCTACCTCTTCCTCCCTCCTCCTTCTCCATCCACCTCCTCCCCCCTCCTCCTCTCTCCTCCTCCTCCTCCCTCCTCCTCTGCCTCCTTCTCCCTCCTCCTCCTCCCCCTCCTCCTCCTGCGTTCTCCTCCTCCCTCCTCCTTCTCCCTCTTCCTCCCTCCTCTTCCTCCTCCCTCCTCCTCCCCCTCATCCCTCTCCTTCCTCCTCCCTCCTCCATCCTCCTTCTCCCTCCTCCTAATACCTCCTCCTCTCTCCTCCTCCTCCTCTCTCCTCCTCCTCCCTCCTCCCTCCTCCTCCCTCCTCCTCCCTCCTCCTTCTCCTCTTTCCCCCTCCTCCTAATCCCTCCTCCTCCCTCCTATTCCTCCCTACTCCTCCTCCTCCCTCCTCCTCTCTCCGCCTATCTCTTCCTCCTCCCTCCTCCTTCCTCTTCCTCCTCCCTCCTCCTCCTCTCTCCTCCTCCCTCCTCTCTCCTCCTCCCTTTTCCTCCCTCCTTCTCCTCCCTCTACCTCCTCCTTCCTCCTCCTTCCTCCACCCTCTTCCTCCTCCTCCCTCCTCATCATTCTTCCTCCTCCTCCTTCTCCCTCTCCTCCCTCCTCCTTCTCCCTCCTCCTTCTACCTCTTCCTCCCTCCTCCTTCTCCCTCCACCTCCTCCCTCCTCCTCGTCTCTTCTCCTCCTCCTCCCTCCTCCTCCCTCTCCCTCCTCCCTCCTCCCCCTCCTCCTGCATTCTCCTCCTCCCTCCTTCTCCATCCTCCTCTTCCTCCTCCCTCCTCCTCCCCTCCTCCCTCTTCCTCCTCCTCCCTCTTCCTCCTCCTCCCTTCTCCTCCTTCTCCTCTTTCCCCCTCCTCCTCTTAATCCCTCCTCCTCCCTCCTATTCCTCCCTACTCCTCCCTCCTCCTCCTCTCTCCGCCTATCTCTTTCTCCCTCCTCCACCCTCTTCCTCCTCCTTCCTCCTACTCCTCCTTTTTCTTCTTCTTCTGCTGCTGCTGCCGCTGCTCCATTCACCCAAGTTAATTGTTGGGGGAATATGTAAAGATCTTTCAAGTGCTCTTTCTAATGTTGTTTGTAAGTTGGTCTTCGTTTATCTAAGGTTGTTCTAACCGCAACCAATAAATGATTAGACAGACAGACAGACAGACAGACAGACAGACAGACAGACAGATAGACAGACAGACAGACAGATAGTCGGGAACGGGAACTTATATGAATTAAATGAGATGCTCCCCATCAGGGGCTGGGGGAAGCCGGGCCGGGTCAGACAGACAGACAGACAGACAGACAGACAGACAGACAGATAGACAGACAGACAGATAGATAGTAGGGAACGGAAGCTTATATGACTACTTATATGAATTAAATGAGATGCTCCACACCAGGAGCCAGGCGATGCCGGGCAGGGTCAGACAGACAGACAGACAGACAGACAGACAGACAGACAGACAGGAACGGGAACGGCAGCTTATATGACTACTTATATGAATTAAATGAGATGCTCCCCACCAGAGCTGGGTGAAGCCGGGCCGGGTCTGCTAGTACATGATAAAATCAAGTGGCATACAAAAGGATATTATGAAAGATGAGAATACACAAAAAAACATATGGAATGGCATGTTACACGACAATCAAGTGGCATACAAAATGATATCTCGTAATATGAAAGATGAGAATGCATAAAAAATATGGAATAGCATGTTACATGACATGCGTGCGCTCTACTCTCTCTCTCTCTCTCTCTCTCTCTCTCTCTCTCTCTCTCTCTCTCTCTCTCTCTCTCTCTCTTCTCTCACACACACGTACACACACACACACTCACACACAACATACACATGCAAATACACACATATACCCACGCACATAGACACACCTACACACATCCACATACTTACGCACACGTACTCACATAAAGCACGAATACGCACTCCCTCGCATACACTGCATGCATGCACACTTACACACACACATATACACATACATACACGAGCACACACACATACATACACACATACAAACACACATATACACACGCACATACATATAAACACATATAAAAACACATGAACGCACACCTCAACACACTTACAGACACACACACACACACACAGATACACACATTTACACACACATATACTCCCATACACACATACAGACATGCACACACACACATACATCCACACATATAAACACACACACATAGACACACCCATCCATCCACACACATACGTACTGCCTCACATAATCACTAAAACTAATATGAATAAACTCCCGCACTTTTCACACGTACACACTGTCGACTATCGTGAGCATCCTCACAAGAACATTCAAAATTGGGAAACAATGGGAAAACATGGACAATATGGAAAATGTTGATTAATATACGGTATACATTGTGTAACGTGAAATTAAAATAGTGGTCCAATCCAGTAAGATAATTCCTGGAATTGACATAAACATGATGAAATAAGCAGTGCATGTTAAATTCAATTGGCAGTAAAAATGCTAATATGAAAGATGAGGATACAGAAAAAAAATATGGCATAATGATATGCTTGCGCTCATCTCTCTCTCTCTCTCTCTCTCTCTCTCTCTCTCTCTCTCTCTCTCTCTCTCTCTCTCTCTCTCTCTCTCTCTCTCTCTCTCTCTGTTTATTTTTCTTTCACGCACACTGGCACATTAACTCTTGTCTCATTCTCTCCCTCTCTCCCACTCAGTATTTCTCTCTCATGCTTATACGCACACGCTCTCACACTCGCCATTACTTACATACACACATACTCACATATTCCCTCTCACTCAATCTCTCACTCACTCTCCCACTTACACTCACTCGCTTACTCTCTCTCTCTCTCTCTCTCTCTCACACACACACACACTCACTCGTTCACTCTCTAAATCACACTAAATCACTCTCTTATTCGCACACACAGACAAGCAAACACACACACACACTAACTCACTCTCACTCATTCACTTTCTCATGCACTCTCTCACTCACTCACCCTCTCTCTCTCTCTCTCTCTCTCTCTCTCTCTCTCTCTCTCTCTCTCTTTCTTACACACTCACTCGCTCTCACACTCACTCACTCGCACACATACACGCATACTCACAAATTCTCACTCACTCACGCTCCCCTACTCACTCACTCACTCGCTGACTCTCTAACTCACACTCACTCACTCACTTTCTTACTCTATCACACAGACAGGCAGACACACAACACACCCACTGTCTCAGATTCACTCATACAGGGAGACCGGCATACATTACGTAACGTAAAAAAATATTTGTGCAATTCGGTAGGATATTACATAAAGTTGATATAAACATGATGAAGAAAGCAGTGCAAACGTTTTCATATTGTTCTTGTCAAAATCAAGTGGCAGTAATAATGATAATATGAAAGACGAGGATACACAAAACAATATGGAATAGCATGTCACACACACACACACACACACACACACACACACACACACACACACACACACACACACACACACACACACACACACACACACACACACACACACACACACACACACACACACACACACACACACACACACACACACACACACACACACACACACACACACACACACACACACACACACACACACACACACACACACACACACACACACACACACACACACACCACACACACACACACACACACACACACACACACACACACACACACACACACACACACACACACACACACACACACACACACACACACACACACACACACACACACACACACACACCACACACACACACACACACACACACACACACACACACACACACACACACACACACACACACACACACACACACACACACACACACACACACACACACACACACACACACACACACACACACACACACACAACACACACACACACACACACACACACACACACACACACACACACACACACCACACACACACACACACACACACACACACACACACACACACACACACACACACACACACACACACACACACACACACACCACACACACACACACACACACACACACACACACACACACACACACACACACACACACACACACACACACACACACACACACACACACACACACACACACACACACACACACACACACACACACACACACACACACACACACACACACACACACACACACACACACACACACACACACACACACACACACACACACACACACACACACACACACACACACACACACACACACACACACACACACACACACACACACCACACACACACACACACACACACACACACACACACACACACACACACACACACACACACACACACACACACACAACACACACACACACACACACACACACACACACACACACACCACACACACACACACACACACACACACACACACACACACACACACACACACACACACACACACACACACACACACACACACACACACACACACACACACACACACACACACACACACACACACACACACACACACACACACACACACACACACACACACACACACACACACACACACACACACACACACACACACACACACACACACACACACACACACACACACACACACACACACACACACACACACACACACACACACACACACACACACACACACACACACACACACACACACACACACACACACACACACACACACACACACACACACACACACACACACACACACACACACACACACACACACACACACACACACACACACACACACACACACACACACACACACACACACACACACACACACACACACACACACACACCACACACACACACACACACACACACACACACACACACACACACACACACACACACACACACACACACACACACACACACACACACACACACACACACACACACACACACACACACACACACACACACACACACACACACACACACACACACACACACACACCACACACACACACACACACACACACACACACACACACACACACACACACACACACACACACACACACACCACACACACACACACACACACACACACACACACACACACACACACACACACACACACACACACACACACACACACACACACACACACACACACACACACACACACACACACACACACACACACACACACACACACACACACACACACACACCACACACACACACACACACACACACACACACACACACACACACACACACACACACCACACACACACACACACACACACACACACACACACACACACACACACACACACACACACACACACACACACACACACACACACACACACACACACACACACACACACACACACACACACACACACACACACACACACACACACACACACACACACACACACACACACACACACACACACACACACACACACACACACACACACACACACACACACACACACACACACACACACACACACACACACACACACACACACACACACACACACACACACACACACACACACACACACACACACACACACACACACACACACACACACACACACACACACACACACACACACACACACACACACACACCACACACACACACACACACACACACACACACACACACACACACACACACACACACACACACACACCACACACACACACACACACACACACACACCACACACACACACACACACACACACACACACACACACACACACACACACACACACACACACACACACACACACACACACACCACACACACACACACACACACACACACACACACACACACACACACACACACACACACACACACACACACCACACACACACACACACACACACACACACACACACACACACACACACACACACACACACACACACACACACACACACACCACACACACACACACACACACACACACACACACACACACACACACACACACACACCACACACACACACACACACACACACACACACACACACACACACACACACACACACACACACACACACACACACACACACACACACACACACACACACACACACACACACACACACACACACACACACACACACACACACACACACACACACACACACACACACACACACACACACACACACACACACACACACACACACACACACACCACACACACACACACACACACACACACACACACACACACACACACACACACACACACACACACACACACACACACACCACACACACACACACACACACACACACACACACACACACACACACACACACACACACACACACACACACACACACACACACACACACACACACACACACACACACACACACACCACACACACACACACACACACACACACACACACACACACACACACACACACACACACACACACACACACACACACACACACACACACACACACACACACACACACACACACACACACACACACACACACACACACACACACACACACACACCACACACACACACACACACACACACACACACACACACACACACACACACACACACACACACACACACACACACACACACACACACACACACACACACACACACACACACACACACACACACACACACACACACACACACACACACACACACACACACACACACACACACACACACACACACACACACACACACACACACACACACACACACACACACACACACACACACACACACACACACACACCACACACACCACACACACACACACACACACACACACACACACACACACACACACACACACACACACACACACACACACACACACACACACACACACACACACACACACACACACACACACACACACACACACACACACACACACACACACACACACACACACACACACACACACACACACACACACACACACACACACACACACACACACACACACACACACACACACACACACACACACACACACACACACACACACACACACACACACACACACACACACACACACACACACACACACACACACACACACACACACACACACACACACACACACACACACACACACACACACACACACACACACACACACCACACACACACACACACACACACACACACACACACACACACACACACACACACACACACACACACACACACACACACACACACACACACACACACACACACACACACACACACACACACCACACACACACACACACACACACACACACACACACACACACACACACACACACACACACACACACACACACACACACACACACACACACACACACACACACACACACACACACACACACACACACACACACACACACACACACACACACACACACACACACACACACACACACACACACACACACACACACACACACACACACACACACACACACACACACACACACACACACACACACACACACACACACACACACACACACACACACACACACACACACACACACACACACACACACACACACACACACACACACACACACACACACACCACACACACACACACACACACACACACACACACACACACACACACACACACACACCACACACACACACACACACACACACACACACACACACACACACACACACACACACACACACACACACCACACACACACACACACACACACACACACACACACACACACACACACACACACACACACACACACACACACACACACACACACACACACACACACACACACACACACACACACACACACACACACACACACACACACACACACACACACACACACACACACACACACACACACACACACACACACACACACACACACACACACACACACACACACACCACACACACACACACACACACACACACACACACACACACACACACACACACACACACACACACACACACACACACACACACACACACACACACACACACACACACACACACACACACACACACACACACACACACACACACACACACACACACACACACACACACACCACACACACACACACACACACACACACACACACACACACACACACACACACACACACACACACACACACACACACACACACACACACACACACACACACACACACACACACACACCACACACACACACACACACACACACACACACACACACACACACACACACACACACACACACACACACACACACACACACACACACACACACACACACACACACACACACACACACACACACACACACACACACACACACACACACACACACACACACACACACACACACACACACAAATACACAGGTGAAAATTGATATCAGATAAAATGAAAGACAAACAAACGGACAGACAGACAGACGGACGGACGGACGGACGGACTGATAGATGGATAGATAGATAGATAGACAGATAGATAAATAGACAGACACACACACACACCCACACACACAAACACCCACACACGCGGGCGCACGCATGCAACCACGCACACAAAAAAACACACTGTGAAAATTGATATAAGATAGATAGAAAGACAGACAGGCGGACGGACGGACGGACGGACGGATGGACGGACGGACGGACAGACGGACAGACAGACAGACAGACAGACAGGCAGACAGGCAGGCAGACAGACAGACAGACAGACAGATAGATCGGCCGATCGATCGATCGATCGATCGATCGATAGATAGATAGATAGATAGATAGATAGATAGATAGATAGATAGATAGATAGATAGATAGATAGACAGATAAGGGGCGTTCATTTGAAATCCGTTCGTGCCGCACCGCGCGTTATTGCGTACGTTGAACATGATCATGTCATAGTCATGTGATAAGTACTGACCAATGAATAAGAGAGCAAGTGCTTATCGTCCCATGATGCATAGATTCTCTTTCTGACCGTTGATAAAATGGCCGGACTGATCCAAAATCCGCCCAAAGAAGCTCAAAGTGCTGAGATTCAGTTTCTTTCATTTGAAGGATGTCGATCTGTGGAAATTCATCGAAAAATGCAAGCAGCGTACGGTAACAATTGTGTGTCGAAGGTAACAGACAGTCTGGGCACGAATGTTTCGGAAAGGACGTCAGTTCACGACAGATCTTCGACTGCGGGGTTAAGCGCATATTGATGCAACAGAAAACGTCGCCAAAATTCATGCAGCAATACAGATGAACCGTTATCGAAGCATGTGTTCGCTAGCGAAATAATTTGATGTGTCAATTGGGACAATTCAAAAGGTCGTTCGTATGAAACTGCAATATCGGAAGGTGTGTTCACAGTGGGTACCACGGATGTTGACCGACCACCAAAAAGAGAAACGCATGGGATGATGTTTGAACCACTCGCTGCGGTACAGAGTGGAGGGTGATGCATTTCTGTTCCGCATAGTGGCAGGCGATGAATCATGGTGTCACCACTTTGAGCCGAGCAGCAAAAGAGAGAGCATGCAATGGAAGCATGCTGGATCACCAAAAGCCAAAAAATGCAAGCTACAGGTTTCCGCTGGTAAGGTTATGCTCAGCGCATTTTTTTTACCATGAGGGGCTATTGTTGGCCGACTTTAAAGAACCTGGCGTCAACATCAATTGTACCCACCATTGCAAACACTGGACAAGCTGCAAAAAGCCATCAAGAATAAACGACCTGGCATGCTTTCTCGCGGTGTGATTTTGATGCACGATAATTCTCGTCCACAAGTCGCAAAGATTGTACAGGAAGCATTAGCAAGGAAGAAGTGGGAAATTCTACAACATCCAGCCTATTGTCCTGATTTGTCACCATGTGATTTTCATTTGTTCGGACTCTTAAAAAAAACAAAACGCTCAAGGGGCAACGATTCCACACAGATGCAGACGTAATGAACGCTGTAAACACTTGGTTCAGTGAGCAACCACAATCCTTTTTTGCGGACGGCATTCGCCTCCTATCTAAGCAATGGGATGTTTGCCTGAATGCCTACCGCGACTTTTTCTGACCAACCCATAGTGCATAATTCATTCAAAGTGAATGCTTTGTTTAATTCTACCACACCTGTTAATGTTTCTTTCAAGCCTTTTGCAATAAAGCCATTGGAACGGGTTTCAAATGTGCGCCCCTAATAAAAGTAGTTATTGGTATCAATTGACGATTCTAGCAAAAAATGGAAAAAGTAAATATCATAGTGTGCACAAGAAGACTATAAACGTAACCGTATGGTGCTGCCGTTATATACATATATTCCCCCTTTCCCACCACTGGGACTGGGATAAACCCAGAATAATAAAATAGCTACCACATAATTGTCACAATTGTCTAGGAAGGAGAGCCGACGAAAAAAAGGAACTGGCTACTCAACCTAGCTAGGTTTCAGCCTAGAATATGTAAAGGTGTAACACTTAATGCCCCAACGGCAGCACTATAGGCCTACATTTGTCGTCTTGTGTAAACTATGATATCTACTTTTTCCATTTTTGCTAGAATTGTCAATTGATACCAATAACTGTTTGGCCGTTCTTAGAGAGACATACACGAAGACATTGCCACTGTTAGAGAGATATACATGCAGACACTGTCACTGTTAGAGAGATATACATGCAGACACTGTCACTGTTAGAGAGATATACATGGAGTCACTGTCACTGTTAGAGATATATACATGGAGTCACTGTCACTGTTAGAGATATATACATGGAGACACTGACATTGTTAGAGAGATAAACATGGAGTCACTGTCACTGTTAGAGATATATACATGGAGTCACTGCCACTGTTAGAGAGATAAACATGGAGTCACTGTCACTGTTAGAGATATATACATGGAGTCACTGTCACTGTTAGAGAGATAAACATGGAGTCACTGTCACTGTTAGAGATATATACATGGAGTCACTGCCACTGTTAGAGAGATAAACATGGAGTCACTGTCACTGTTAGAGATATATACATGGAGTCACTGCCACTGTTAGAGAGATAAACATGGAGTCACTGTCACTGTTAGAGATATATACATGGAGTCACTGCCACTGTTAGAGAGATAAACATGGAGTCACTGTCACTGTTAGAGAGATAAACATGGAGTCACTGTCACTGTTAGAGATATATACATGGAGTCACTGTCACTGTTAGAGATATATACATGGAGTCACTGTCACTGTTAGAGATATATACATGGAGTCACTGCCACTGTTAGAGAGATAAACATGGAGTCACTGTCACTGTTAGAGATATATACATGGAGTCACTGCCACTGTTAGAGAGATAAACATGGAGTCACTGTCACTGTTAGAGATATATACATGGAGTCACTGCCACTGTTAGAGAGATAAACATGGAGTCACTGTCACTGTTAGAGATATATACATGGAGTCACTGCCACTGTTAGAGAGATAAACATGGAGTCACTGTCACTGTTAGAGAGATAAACATGGAGTCACTGTCACTGTTAGAGATATATACATGGAGTCACTGTCACTGTTAGAGATATATACATGGAGTCACTGTCACTGTTAGAGATATATACATGTAGTCACTGTCACTGTTAGAGATATATACATGGAGTCACTGTCACTGTTAGAGATATATACATGGAGTCACTGTCACTGTTAGAGAGATAAACATGGAGTCACTGTCACTGTTAGAGATATATACATGGGGACACTGTCACTGTTAGAGAGATAAACATGGAGTCACTGTCACTGTTAGAGATATATACATGGAGTCACTGTCACTGTTAGAGATATATACATGGAGTCACTGCCACTGTTAGAGATATATACATGGAGTCACTGTCACTGTTAGAGAGATAAACATGGAGTCACTGTCACTGTTAGAGATATATACATGGAGTCACTGTCACTGTTAGAGATATATACATGGAGTCACTGCCACTGTTAGAGAGATATACATGGAGTCACTGTCACTGTTAGAGATATATACATGGAGTCACTGTCACTGTTAGAGAGATAAACATGGAGTCACTGTCACTGTTAGAGATATATACATGGAGTCACTGTCACTGTTAGAGAGATAAACATGGAGTCACTGTCACTGTTAGAGATATATACATGGAGTCACTGTCACTGTTAGAGAGATAAACATGGAGTCACTGTCACTGTTAGAGATATATACATGGAGACACTGTCACTGTTAGAGAGATAAACATGGAGTCACTGTCACTGTTAGAGATATATACATGGAGTCACTGCCACTGTTAGAGAGATAAACATGGAGTCACTGTCACTGTTAGAGATATATACATGGAGTCACTGCCACTGTTAGAGATATATACATGGAGTCACTGTCACTGTTAGAGATATATACATGGAGTCACTGTCACTGTTAGAGATATATACATGGAGTCACTGCCACTGTTAGAGATATATACATGGAGACACTGTCACTGTTAGAGAGATAAACATGGAGTCACTGTCACTGTTAGAGATATATACATGGAGTCACTGTCACTGTTAGAGAGATAAACATGGAGTCACTGTCACTGTTAGAGAGATAAACATGGAGACACTGCCACTGTTAGAGGGATATACATGGCGACACTGACATTGTTAGAGGGATATAAATTAAATTCCGTTATTAGAGAGATATACAGGAAGACATTGCCACTGTTAGAGAGATATACATGCAGACACTGTCACTGTTAGAGAGATATACATGGAGTCACTGTCACTGTTAGAGGGATATACATGGAGTCACTGTCACTGTTAGAGATATATACATGGAGTCACTGTCACTGTTAGAGATATATACATGGAGTCACTGCCACTGTTAGAGAGATATACATGGAGTCACTGTCACTGTTAGAGGGATATACATGGAGTCACTGTCACTGTTAGAGAGATATACATGCAGACACTGTCACTGTTAGAGATATATACATGGAGTCACTGTCACTGTTAGAGAGATATACATGGAGTCACTGTCACTGTTAGAGAGATATACATGCAGACACTGTCACTGTTAGAGATATATACATGGAGTCACTGTCACTGTTAGAGAGATATACATGGAGTCACTGTCACTGTTAGAGAGATATACATGCAGACACTGTCACTGTTAGAGAGATATACATGGAGTCACTGTCACTGTTAGAGAGATATACATGGAGTCACTGTCACTGTTAGAGATATATACATGGAGTCACTGTCACTGTTAGAGATATATACATGGAGTCACTGTCACTGTTAGAGAGATATACATGGAGTCACTGTCACTGTTAGAGATATATACATGGAGTCACTGTCACTGTTAGAGATATATACATGGAGTCACTGTCACTGTTAGAGAGATATACATGGAGTCACTGTCACTGTTAGAGAGATAAACATGGAGTCACTGTCACTGTTAGAGATATATACATGCAGACACTGTCACTGTTAGAGAGATATACATGGAGTTACTGTCACTGTTAGAGATATATACATGGAGTCACTGTCACTGTTAGAGAGATATACATGGAGTCACTGTCACTGTTAGAGAGATATACATGGAGTCACTGTCACTGTTAGAGATATATACATGGAGTCACTGTCACTGTTAGAGATATATACATGGAGTCACTGTCACTGTTAGAGAGATATACATGAAGTCACTGTCACTGTTAGAGATATATACATGGAGTCACTGTCACTGTTAGAGAGATATACATGGAGTCACTGTCACTGTTAGAGAGATATACATGGAGTCACTGTCACTGTTAGAGATATATACATGGAGTCACTGTCACTGTTAGAGATATATACATGGAGTCACTGCCACTGTTAGAGAGATATACATGGAGTCACTGCCACTGTTAGAGGGATATACATGGAGTCACTGTCACTGTTAGAGAGATATACATGCAGACACTGTCACTGTTAGAGATATATACATGGAGTCACTGTCACTGTTAGAGAGATATACATGGAGTCACTGTCACTGTTAGAGATATATACATGCAGACACTGTCACTGTTAGAGATATATACATGGAGTCACTGTCACTGTTAGAGAGATATACATGGAGTCACTGTCACTGTTAGAGATATATACATGCAGACACTGTCACTGTTAGAGATATATACATGGAGTCACTGTCACTGTTAGAGAGATATACATGGAGTCACTGTCACTGTTAGAGAGATATACATGCAGACACTGTCACTGTTAGAGATATATACATGGAGTCACTGTCACTGTTAGAGAGATATACATGCAGACACTGTCACTGTTAGAGATATATACATGGAGTCACTGTCACTGTTAGAGGGATATACATGGAGTCACTGTCACTGTTAGAGAGATATACATGCAGACACTGTCACTGTTAGAGAGATATACATGGCGACACTGCCTCTGTTAGAGAGATATACATGGAGTCACTGTCACTGTTAGAGAGATATACATGCAGACACTGTCACTGTTAGAGATATATACATGGAGTCACTGTCACTGTTAGAGAGATATACATGCAGACACTGTCACTGTTAGAGATATATACATGGAGTCACTGTCACTGTTAGAGGGATATACATGGAGTCACTGTCACTATTAGAGAGATATACATGCAGACACTGTCACTGTTAGAGAGATATACATGGCGACACTGCCACTGTTAGAGAGATATACATGGCGACACTGACATTGTTAGAGGGATATAAATTAAATTCCGTTATTAGAGAGATATACAGGAAGACATTGTCACTAGTATAGAGATATACATGACGATATTGTCACTATAGTCTGTCCGGAAATTAATGCCGTCATTCAAGATCAATTATTTTGAAAACTGTCTGTTGCATCGTTATGAAATTTTTTCTGCCGTCTTATATTTATCCCTACCCAAGGAATATGTCTTTGATAGGTCCAAAAGCAACTTAAATCATCGAAAGCGGAGACATTTCTTTGATGTTTTGGGAAAATGTAGTGAATTCACGCTAACAAACTAGTCTTACAGTAAACCACGTTATTTCTGGTAAGGACACAAGTACAAGGCGTAGCCATATTCGTATGGGAGTGGGTGCAATAAAAAAAGTAGCTTAAAAGTCTACAGGGTCGACAGCATTGCACCGGGTTTTATCCCATATGGCTCAGTCTCTTTCCGCAGGGCGGAAAGCGTCGCTCAAAGCACGAACTCCGTAGCTCCAACGACGACCCTCGGGAGTCTCCGAAAAAATGCATTCGTGAAATGAAGGAATCGAACATACAACCTTCGGAGCCCGAGTCAGACGGCTTGACCATTTCACCACGGAGAATCCCGAGAGGGGTGCAATGTGTAATATTAGTAAAGACAGAGAATTTACAGATGCATCGGGTAAATAATGTGTAAATTAACAGGAAAGTAGAAGCAATATATTTATTTTTCATTTCTTTCTTGTTTCTTCAGCTGCTGGTTAATAATCGTACACAAGTATTCATGTTACTAGAATGCATTTAGCTTTTTATATTGAGTTCGCGAAAGCTTCCAAATAGCTGTGCGTTAATGTGCGTATGGAGTGACCAGAAATGATACCGCAATTTAGTCATCATGTTTCCATTTTTAAGGATCTGTTCAGCTGTCTGTATAGTTTTTTCACACGTACACATGGGTGACAGACCCGCTTTGAGTCTTCGTGAAAGATTGTCTGCTCTGCTGTTTACTGTTCAGAGACGGAACATGATTACTTGATTTGCACTATGAAAATAGTTGTCAGTGTCTCTGTAGTGGGCTTTCTTCTTAACGGCCAAGATGTTGGTCCTCTTTTCATTGAAGTTTATAGATTGATTCGTATGCACGCGTGTTGTCCCCTAATTTGACAACGTGTTTGCTCTAAACACGTTGATTGTTATGCCACAATATGTCAGTTTCCACGACAATATTACTCTTCTGTTGGTATTCAATGCGTTAAGTGTGTGGGTGTTTTTGTTTTCAATACCAGTTGTTTGTCACCGCTGAGGGCTTGCGGAATTGAAAATTCATCACCATGGAATACAAACTGTTGCCATTGACAAGTTGTATTGTTTGTGCCGATGCTGTAATGTTTAGGGCCTGCAATTCTTCTGAATATGTGGAGCAAAATATCCCAGTAGGTATGCATGTGGATTAATGTCTGCGATCTGCCCAGACCTTAATCGGTGTCGGAAGATTCCAGTAAGTTGATAAATGCTATCGGTTGCATAAAATTCAATCCATCCTTTCTTCAATAGTCATCTTCCTCTTTCAACACATGGTCCTCACATTTTTTCCAGCAACTTTTATCAATTTTTAATAGCGCGGTCTGAGTTAGTATCTTGACGTCAGACAATTTGAATAGATTGATTGATTGATTTAAAAACCGACATCACAGCATTCGGGTCATTCCCATAAGCGCTCCGTCCCCATCCTCAGCAGCCAGCTAAGAGTTCCAATACCAATAATTCCAGTAGCAACCTGATTATATGTCCGTCTCGCCTTTCCTCTGAGCGTCGAGCCTAGGCCAGATCCCCTCGTCACTCATCGCTGCCTCATTCTTGCCAGACTATGGTGATCCATTTGCTCCTCCGAGGTGTACACGTGCTCACACAAGGTGACAACCACGTCAGCCTTATCATGCATCAATACTCCACCAAGTTTTGCAGAGCCAGCCAATCTGTCTGCCTGTTCATTCCCCAGCACACCAGCATGCCCCGGAGAAAAGATCCAGACGATGCTTGCCATCCGTGACTTCCGAAGCGAAGCAAACCACCCGGCACGAAGCTTGCCTGTCCTCACCCTACTCAGAATGCTTTCTGAGTCAGTTACAATCACGATGTGTGTGTGTATCGTATTTTCCATCCAGCGGAAAGCTGCACTGACTGCCTCCACCTCCATTCTTAAGCTAGATGTTGTGGTATCATATGCCAAGCTCTCCTGCACCAAACGTCGACCATTAGCTTGTGCCAAGAAACCCCAGGCACTTCTACTACCTCTCAACACCGAACCATCTGTGTAGATAATCACATCACCCGGGCGAGCATTATCCTGAATTAGTTGCTGGATTTCCACTTCTGTGGCCCTTGCTGTTTCATGCAGAAACACCGCTTTGTACCGTCTTTTTCATTTGCTATGTACATATACGACATCCTAGTTTTAACTTTTTATGTTTACAAATACACGCTGAATTACTTTAAACTTCCTGGGGGGAAAACATAATTACGGATCTATATAATGCAAACTGGCAGGAAATTTTTTTCCAGGTTGTTTTTATGATATGTGTCCCTACACACTTTACCAATAGAAATGATTAAGTCAGTTCTATTTTTAAATAAATAATTTAAAAGAAAAAAAAAGCTATACCTGACGTACTTGGGACCGCTTATGTAGCAACGAAAACATCCTATACTGTAAGCCCAAGACATGTAAAGTGTAAGTAATGTTTTTTATTTTCGGGACGAAAAAATTTCCCATTTGATTTTATTTTGTCAACAAATGAATATATACTTCGAGGGTTACAACTACGTTTGAAAGTTCATGAAGAGAATTCGTGTTCTTACAGGACGTCACAATCAACCCATCTTGTTCTGGGGACTGTTTGCGACTCACTATGCAAGTTTACGTTCAGTTGCTTTGTGAACGACCGACACTCATACCATTATTAAAAAGCGGCCTGCTTCCAAATCGCTTTCAGTTGAATCCAAACGCAGTGTACAGGACTGCGAATCGCACCCACTACCCCTTCGTCAGAGACACCGCCTTTTTTTCCTTTCTAATATCCCTTGCGCCGGTCTCTCTGGCTGAGGGGTTACAACACTTTCTCCGTAATCCCGTTTGTCACGCAGAGTCTCGTAGCGGGAGCGAGCTGGGAGCGGTTCGTCCCCCGCTGGTGACTTGCGGGACACTGAGCCGGCCGCTCAGAAAGCAATGGCAAACTACTGAGCGTAATCTTGCCAAGAAATCAACAGACTGCTGAAAGATGCTGCTGTTGACAGCGATGTTCTGTAAAGGATATGCGAATAAAAAAAAAAATATCCCTTGCATGGTTAGTATATACACTGGCTTGCCAACACACTTTCCTGAGGTTCGATCTGCACAAGGGACTGAACTTTGACGATAATATCAGCTCTGCCATCGAACGGGAATAAATACTGTTATGATGCCACGATTTAACTTATGTCATCTTATTTCCTATCGCTTTTGGCCATCACCCATTTTCTGTCAGTTAAAGTTTAATTTCTTCAACGATCTGACATTGCCAAGATTTAGTTCTGCTATTCCCCATTTCACCATTAAATTCCCAGCATTATTGCTAAACACGGAAATCACAACACATATGAGATGAGATGAGGTGAGATGAGATTAGATGCTTGAGGGGAGCTGCCAAATTAACACCTTTGAATTGAGATGAAATGCTTGAGGAGAGCTATCAACTTAACTATCCGAGACCGAATAAGAAATGATGTTACCAGTCATACAGTTTGATCAACACCCTGTGCCACATACATAAAAAGACAGAAGATCAAATGGTTTGGCCATCTCGTTAGAATCCTAAATTAAAAGTACAATACAACACATTCCTTAATGCACAGAAGTTAGGAAGGTAGTAAGTTAGGAAGGTAGAAAAGAATATTGTAATAAGCATATAAATATGGCATTACCTAAAGAATCATAGACACTGTATATCACAAGGAGATCTCATCTCATCATGTTACTCTTGTACCGTGCGGTGTCGAGGTGAAGTATAAACATCGTGAGAGTGCCCGATTATGGGCTTCATGTATCGATATTCCCATGGACTCTGCTATTCCCTCCGTCCAACGTTTACGCGGTCGGCCTCTTCCTCTGTTTCTATCTGGTCTGTACATCACTGCTTGTTGTGGTATGCTGTTGAATGGTAACCTACTTGCATGGCCAAATCATTTGACTTGCTGCTTTCTAATAAAATCGAGCGCTGCTATAAAACCCACTTCAGTCCTGATTTTTTCATTTCTGATCTGATCTTTTCTTGATACGTTGAGTATTCGTCTCAGGAATCTCATTTCTGTTGTTGTGAGTTTTCTTTTCTCTTTTTCTGTCATTGTCCAGGTTTGGCATTGGTAGCATAGCGTTGACATGAAGATTGTGTTGTAAAGTGCTTTTTTAGTAGTTATTGATACATGTTTGTTCTTTAGTATTGGTGCCATTTGTCCAATGATTTGGTTTGCCTTATTGCATCTATTTTCAATCTCGTCTTCAGATCTGCCATTTGATGATATTATACTTCCTAGGTAGATGAAACTCTTTAGTTGTTTCAGGGGATGTTCGTTTAGGTGAATTGTTTTTTTTTTCTTCTTTAGTTATAGTCAATACCTCTGTTTTGGTTGTGCTAATTTTCATGTTATGTTCCCTACACATTTCGTTATTCATATATATGCTGTTAACAAGAGAGGGGACAGGACACAACCTTGTCGTACTCCAGATCTTATGATGAAGGGTTCTGAGTGTCCTCCAGTTGCTCCCACTATGCATTCACTGTTGCTGTGTAAGCTTCTACATATATTTGTTAAATGTGTACTCACTCCATATTGTTTAAGGATTTCCCACAGCTTGTTTCTATCCACTCTATCAAATGCTTTTTTTGGTCTACAAAGGCTTAGTAGAGTGTTTCATTGAATTCGATAGATTTTTCTATAAGATGTCTAAGAGCAAAAATGGCGTCTGTGCATCCTTTGTTTTTCCTAAATCCAAGTTGTGTTTCTCTTAGCTGGGTTTCTATAGTAGGTCGTAATCTCCTCTAAAGAATTTTGCAAAATATTTTCCCAGTATGACTCAACAGTGAAATGCCTCTGTATTGTGTGCAATCTCTTTTGCTGCCTTTGTTTTTCCAAATTGGGATAATTATGGCGTTTTCCCAGTCTCATGGTGTCTGTTGTTCTACCCAAACATGGTTGAATAGTCTATGTAGCTATGCTGTTCCTACGTCTCTTGCTGCTTTAATTGTTCATTTGGTATTTCATCTTGTTCCGGTAATGTGTTCAATGGCGCTAATCAGATGGAGATCATAGCAGTGAAAAGCCAAAAGCGGTCTTGAGACACTGACGTTCACCCATGCATGTTTTCTCAGCGACTTCATGAGTATGCTAACTAAGACCGAGAGGTGCTGAGCCAGAAAGCATTGACTTGAATCTCCGAGGAGATAAAGACTGACCAATATATGTTTTATTTTTGTCCCAGGGCATGCGGGTGTAAGCAGAAACAAAATTTCAGATAGGCTTGCGGGCTTGGTTGCTGTAGGGATCGGTCTAGCAATTGACCAGGATGAGATGCTGAACGCCATCAGGAAGAATACGTGACTCAATGGATGAATGTCATTCTAGATTCGACAGCAAGAACGATGAAGTAAATGCTTGTCACTTTTGACTAGAGAGCCACGCGAGAAGCCACAGAAGAATAGCCAACAAACACAGAACTGATGTTGCCACTTGCTACACACTGAGGCAGATAATGAGGAGAGGGTCAGAGGAATGATAGTTTGATGTGTAATGAGAATGATATGTTGACTGACCAACAACCTAACTAACTAACTAACAGACTGACTGACTGACTGACTGACTGACTGACTGACTAACTAACTAACTAATTGACTAACTGACTGCCTGACTGACTGACTGACTAACTAACTAACTAACTAACTAACTAACTAACTAACTAACTAACTAACTAACTAATTAACTAACTGACTGACTGACTGACTAAATGACTAACTGACTAAATGACTGACTGACTGACAGACAGACTTACAGACAGACTAACTAGCTGACTGACTAGCTGACTTACTGGCTGACTGTCTGACTAATTAACTAACTAACTCCCAGGACTTTAGTTCTGAGATTCAATTGCCTACGCACGTTTTCAATAAGGAAGTAAATTGATACTTATGTTTTGAATACAAAGCATAAATCAGTATAGACATAACACATGTTTTATCTGATGACGTACAGTACATAATGGAATAATGTTATCTGCTAATGTGGCAACATCAGTAGTCTAGACTCTAGACGCTCATGCGGCAGCCTCAGTAGCTTAGTGTCTAGACGCTCATGTGGCAGCCTCAGTAGTCTAGTGTCTAGACGCTCATGTGGCAGTCTCAGTAGTCTAGTGTCTAGACGCTCATGTGGCAGCCTCAGTAGTCTAGTGTCTAGACGCTCATGTGGCAGTCTCAGTAGTCTAGTGTCTAGACGCTCATGTGGCAGCCTCAGTAGTCTAGTGTCTAGACGCTCATGTGGCAGCCTCAGTAGTCTAGTGTCTAGACGCTCATGTGGCAGCCTCAGTAGTCTAGTGTCTAGACGCTCATGTGGCAGCCTCAGTAGTCTAGTGTCTAGACGCTCATGTGGCAGCCTCAGTAGTCTAGTGTCTAGACGCTCATGTGGCAGCCTCAGTAGTCTAGTGTCTAGACGCTCATGTGGCAGCCTCAGTAGTCTAGTGTCTAGACGCTCATGTGGCAGCCTCAGTAGTCTAGTGTCTAGACGCTCATGTGGCAGCCTCAGTAGTCTAGTGTCTAGACGCTCATGTGGCAGCCTCAGTAGTCTAGTGTCTAGACGCTCATGTGGCAGCCTCAGTAGTCTAGTGTCTAGACGCTCATGTGGCAGCCTCAGTAGTCTAGTGTCTAGACGCTCATGTGGCAGCCTCAGTAGTCTAGTGTCTAGACGCTCATGTGGCAGCCTCAGTAGTCTAGTGTCTAGACGCTCATGTGGCAGCCTCAGTAGTCTAGTGTCTAGACGCTCATGTGGCAGCCTCAGTAGTCTAGTGTCTAGACGCTCATGTGGCAGCCTCAGTAGTCTAGTGTCTAGACGCTCATGTGGCAGCCTCAGTAGTCTAGTGTCTAGACGCTCATGTGGCAGCCTCAGTAGTCTAGTGTCTAGACGCTCATGTGGCAGCCTCAGTAGTCTAGTGTCTAGACGCTCATGTGGCAGTCTCAGTAGTCTAGTATCTAGACGCTCATGTGGCAGCCTCAGTAGTCTAGTGTCTAGACGCTCATGTGGCAGTCTCAGTAGTCTAGTGTCTAGACGCTCATATGGCAGCCTCAGTAGTCTAGTGTCTAGACGCTCATATGGCAGCCTCAGTAGTCTAGTGTCTAGACGCTCATGTGGCAGCCTCAGTAGTCTAGTGTCTAGACGCTCATATGGCAGCCTCAGTAGTCTAGTGTCTAGACGCTCATGTGGCAGCCTCAGCAGGTTAATGTCTAGACGCTCATGTGGCAGCCTCAGTAGTCTAGTGTCTAGACGCTCATGTGGCAGCCTCAGTAGTCTAGTGTCTAGACGCTCATGTGGCAGCCTCAGTAGTCTAGTGTCTAGACGCTCATGTGGCAGTCTCAGTAGTCTAGTGTCTAGACGCTCATATGGCAGCCTCAGTAGTCTAGTGTCTAGACGCTCATATGGCAGCCTCAGTAGTCTAGTGTCTAGACGCTCATGTGGCAGCCTCAGTAGTCTAGTGTCTAGACGCTCATATGGCAGCCTCAGTAGTCTAGTGTCTAGACGCTCATGTGGCAGCCTCAGCAGGTTAATGTCTAGACGCTCATGTGGCAGCCTCAGTAGTCTAGTGTCTAGACGCTCATGTGGCAGCCTCAGTAGTCTAGTGTCTAGACGCTCATGTGGCAGTCTCAGTAGTCAAGTGTCTAGACGCTCATGTGGCAGCCTCAGTAGTCTAGTGTCTAGACGCTCATGTGGCAGCCTCAGCAGGTTAATGTCTAGACGCTCATGTGGCAGCCTCAGTAGTCTAGTGTCTAGACGCTTATGTGGCAGCCTCAGCAGGTTAATGTCTAGACGCTCATGTGGCACCCTCAGTAGTCTAGTGTCTAGACGCTCATGTGGCAGCCTCAGTAGTCTAGTGTCTAGACGCTCATGTGGCAGTCTCAGTAGTCTAGTGTCTAGACGCTCATGTGGCAGCCTCAGTAGTCTAGTGTCTAGACGCTCATGTGGCAGCGTCAGCAGCCTAGTGTCTAGACGCTCATGTGGCAGCCTCAGTAGTCTAGTGTCTAGACGCTCATGTGGCAGCCTCGGTTGTCTTGTGTCTAGACGCTCATGTGGCAGCCTCAGTAGTCTAGTGCCTAGACGCTCATGTGGCAGCCTCAGCAGTCTAGTATCTAGACGCTGATTTCTAACATTGGCCTGAACTCACAGGTCGAACCAGCCTGAACTAGCTATCAGGTATTGTCTTTGGGAGGGAATCGGCCGGCGTTGTGCTTACCACAACGTCCACCGGGTGTCCATCGGTCCGTCAAAATATCTGTCTCGCACCATATTACTAACGAAACTTTGCACGTGTTATAAGGTCGTTTACTTTACTTACTTTTACTTATCATTTATGATGGATAGAATTGATGGTTGGCTAGCTGTGAATTCTATGGAAGACAGAGCTTTAACTCTTCAAATTTGATACACTGTTGGACAGGACACTGATCCCAAAACAGTCGCTGGCATATACGATTGTGAGGCTGGTGTAGATAATTTCAATTTTTAATTGCGAGGTTGTTATAGATACTTTCTCCCTATCCCGTACCAGAGTACCATCTATCATTGTGTGGCTTGTGTGGATACTTTCTCCATATCCTGTACCATAGTACCATCTATACTTGTGAGACTGGTGTAGACACTTTTTCCTAATCCCGTACCACAGTACCATCTATCATTGTGTGGCTAGTGTAGATACTTTCCCCTAATCCCGTACCACATTATCATCTATCATTGTGAGACTGGTGTAGATACTTTCTCCCTATTCCTTACCACAGTACCATCTATCATTGTGGGGCTGATGTGGATACTTCCTCCATATCCCGTAACACAGTACCAGCTCTCACTGTGAGGCTTATGTAGATACTGTCTTTCTATCATTGTGAGGCAGGTGTAGATACTTTCTCTCTATCCCGTACCTAAGTACCATCTATCATTGTGAGGCTGGTGTAGATATTTTCTCTCTATCCGTACCACAGTACCATCTATCAAATAGAGGCTGTTGTGGAAACTTTCCCCCAGTCCAGTACCACAGTACCATCTATCATTGTGGTGCTATTGCGGATATTTTCTACCTATCATTGTCAGGCTGGTGTAGATACTTTCTCACAATTCCGTATCATCGTACCATCTATCATTGTGGTTCTGGTGTAGATACTTTCTCCCTATTATTGTGAGGCTGGTGTAGATACTTTCTCCATAGTCCATACCACAGTATCATCGATCATTGTGAGGCTGATGTAGATAATTTTTCCCTATCATTGTGGGGCTGGTGTGGATACTTTCTCCCCATCAGTGTGGGTCTGGTGTAGATACTTTCTCCCTATCACTGTGAGGCAGGTGTAGATACTTTCTCCCTATTCCGTACCATCATACCATCTATCATTGTGTTTCTGGTGTGGATACTTTCTCCCTATCATTGTGAGGCTGGTGTAGATACTTTCGCCCTATCCCGTAACTCAGTACATCTATCACTGTGAAGCTGTTATATATACTTTCTGCCTATCCCACAGTACTATCTATCATTGTGGGCAAGTATAGATACTTTCTCCCAATCTGAGGAAGTCAAGGCTAACCAATATCTGCTTCATATGTGTGCCAGGGCATACTGGTGTGAAAAGAAACAAAAGCTCAGATGAGCTTGTTTTCTTGGCTGTTATAGGGATCCGACGAGCAATGGACCAGGATGACATCTTGAACCTGGGAAGGCTAACCCGGTCAGCAAACGCCGACCAAAGTCGGATGTGTTGGCGTAAGAGCGCATAACCGGACACACTGCAATTAAGTCTGAAAAAGCACTCCGGATGCGCACGAAGAAGAAGAAGAAGAAGAAGAAGAAGAAGAAGAAGAAGAAGAAGAAGAAGGAGAAGAAGAAGAAGAAGAAGAAGAAGAAGAAAATATCCAGAACGGCATCAGGTAGGCAGGGCTAGTAAGTGACTCAAAGGATGGACGTGACTCTACACTGTGACCAGACTTCAAGTACGATGAGGTCAAAATAGTGTCACGCTAGACTAGAGAGCCATGTGTGAAGCCAAAGGAGAGTAGTCAACTAACACAGAAATGATGTTGCCACTCGTTACACACTGAGGTAAATAATGAGGAGAGGGTCAGAAGAATGATAATTCAATGTGTAATGAGGATGATATGTGGACTAACTAACTAACTAACTAACTAACTAACTAAATAACTAACTAACTAACTAACTAACTAACTAACTAACTAACTAACTAACTAACTAACTAACTAACTAACTAACTAACTAACTAACTAACTAACTAACTAACTAACTAACTAACTAACTAACTAACTAACTAACTAACTAACTAACTAACTAACTAACTAACTAACTAACTAACTAACTAACTAACTAACTAACTAACTAACTAACTAACTAACTAACTAACTAACTAACTAACTAACTAACTAACTAACTAACTAACTAACTAACTAACTAACTAACTAACTAACTAACTAACTAACTAACTAACTAACTAACTAACTAACTAACTAACTAACTAACTAACTAACTAACTAACTAACTACTAACTAACTAACTAACTAACTAACTAACTAACTAACTAACTAACTAACTAACTAACTAACTAACTAACTAACTAACTAACTAACTAACTAACTAACTAACTAACTAACTAACTAACTAACTAACTAACTAACTAACTAACTAACTAACTAACTAACTAACTAACTAACTAACTAACTAACTAACTAACTAACTAACTAACTAACTAACTAACTAACTAACTAACTAACTAACTAACTAACTAACTAACTAACTAACTAACTAACTAACTAACTAACTAACTAACTAACTAACTAACTAACTAACTAACTAACTAACTAACTAACTAACTAACTAACTAACTAACTAACTAACTAACTAACTAACTAACTAACTAACTAACTAACTAACTAACTAACTAACTAACTAACTAACTACTAACTAACTAACTAACTAACTAACTAACTAACTAACTAACTAACTAACTAACTAACTAACTAACTAACTAACTAACTAACTAACTAACTAACTAACTAACTAACTAACTAACTAACTAACTAACTAACTAACTAACTAACTAACTAACTAACTAACTAACTAACTAACTAACTAACTAACTAACTAACTAACTAACTAACTAACTAACTAACTAACTAACTAACTAACTAACTAACTAACTAACTAACTAACTAACTAACTAACTAACTAACTAACTAACTAACTAACTAACTAACTAACTAACTAACTAACTAACTAACTAACTAACTAACTAACTAACTAACTAACTAACTAACTAACTAACTAACTAACTAACTAACTAACTAACTAACTAACTAACTAACTAACTAACTAACTAACTAACTAACTAACTAACTAACTAACTAACTAACTAACTAACTAACTAACTAACTAACTAACTAACTAACTAACTAACTAACTAACTAACTAACTAACTAACTAACTAACTAACTAACTAACTAACTAACTAACTAACTAACTAACTAACTAACTAACTACCTACCTACCTACCTAACTAACTAACTAACTAACTAACTAACTAACTAACTAACTAACTAACTAACTAACTAACTAACTAACTAACTAACTAACTAACTAACTAACTAACTAACTAACTACCTAACTAACTAACTAACTAACTAACTAATTAATTAAATAACTAACTAACTAACTAATTAATTAAATAACTAACTAACTAACTAACTAACTAACTAACTAACTAATTAATTAAATAACTAACTAACTAACTAACTAACTACCTAACTAACTAACTAACTAACTAACTAACTAACTAACTAATTAACTAACTAACTAACTAACTAACTAACTAACTAACTAACTAACTAACTAACTAACTAACTAACTAACTAACTAACTAACTAACTAACTAACTAACTAACTAACTAATTAAATAACTAACTAACTAACTAACAAACTAACTAACTAACTAACTAACTAACTAACTAACTAATTAATTAAATAACTAACTAACTAACTAACTAACTAACTAACTAACTAACTAACTAACTAACTAACTAACTAATTAACTAACTAACTAACTAACTAACTAACTAACTGGCTGACTGACTGACTGACTGATTGAATGACTGACTGACTGATTGACTGACTGACTAACAAAGTAACTAACTAACTAACAAACTAACTAACTAACTAACTAATTACCCAACACACCAACCCCCTCCCCCCTTTCTCCATACCCGGCCCACTCACTCACTCGTTAACTAACTCACTCACTCGTTAACTCAATCACTCACTCGTAAACTCACTCACGCACTCACTAACTCACTCAGTCAGTCACTCAGTCAGTCAGTCAGTCACTCACTCACTCATTCACTCACTCATTCACTCACTCACTCACTCACTCACTCACTCACTCACTACTCACCCACCCACCCTCCCAAGCACCCACTAACTAACTAATTAACTAACTAGCTGACTAACCGACTAGCTGACTAGCTAACTAGCTAACTTCCTAACAATCTACCTATCGGCCTATCTGACTGATTGACTGTCTGGCTATCTGACTGGTTGGCTGTCAGGCTGACTGACTGACTGACTGACTGACTAACTGACTGACTGACTAACTGACTAACTGACTGACTTACTGACTAACTGACTGACTGACTGACTAACTGACTGACTGACTGACTGACTGACTGAGTGACGTAGTGAATGTAAAACTAACTCCCAGGACTTTAATTCTGACATTCAATTGCCTACGACAGTTTTTCTATAAGGAAGTAAATTGATATATATGTTCTGAATACTGCAGTATAAACCAATATAGACATTAATAATATTTTGCGCTTCGAATGTTACATCGGTGTATTTAGGCATATTTGTCCAGATTTAGCATAACCCATACGCACTGGTTGGGACCAGGCATAACGCTAATGTTCGTGGCACGTCCTTTAAAGTTTGCCGCTTATGAGAATTGCGAGATGGTATTAGAGGTGTCAAAGGTTGGGCCAGTGTGAGGAGGTCATGACTAACTAATATCGGTTTAATTTTTGTGCCAGATCATGCGGGTGGAAGAAGAAACAAAAGCTCAGATAGGCATGCGGGTGGAAGAAGAAACAAAAGCTCAGATAGGCTTGCGGGCTTGGTTGTTGTAGGGATCCGATGAGCAATGGACCAGGGTGACATCATGAACGCCATCAGGACGAATAAATGACACAATGGATGGATGCGATTCTATAACTTTGACCAGAATGACAGAACGATCAGGTCAAAAGGTGTCACGCTAGACTAGTGAGCTAGCAAACTAACTAACTAACTAACTAACTAACTAACTAACTAACCGACCAACCGACCTACCGACCGATTGACCAACTTACTACCTACCTACCTACCTACCTGACTGACTGACTGACAGACTCATTAACTAACTAATTAACCGACTGAATTACTGACTGACTAACTAACTAACTAACTAACTAACTAACTAACTAACTAACTAACTAACTAACTAACTAACTAACTAACTAACTAGCTAACTAACTAACTAACTAACTAACTAACTAACTAACTGACTGACTTACTGACTGATTGAATGACTGACTGATTGACAGACTGTCTAACAAAGTAACTAACTAACTAACTAACTAACTAACTAACTAACTAACTGACTGACTGACTGACTGATTGACTGACTGACTGATTGACTGACTGACTGACTAAATAACTAACTAACTAATTAATAACTAACTAACTAACTAATAACTAACTAACTAACTAACAAACTAATTACCCCATCCCCCACCCTCATACATACCCGGCCCACTCACTCACTCGTTAACTCACTCACTCACTCGTTAACTCACTCACTCACTCACTCACCCTCACAAGCACTAACTAACTAACTAACTAATTAACTAACTAACTGACCGACCGACCGCCCGATTGACCTACTTACTACCTATCTACCTACCTACCTGATTGACTGACTGACTGACTGATAGACTCATTAACTAACTAACTAACCGACTGAATGACTGACTAACTAACTGTCTGATCGACTAACAAACAAACTAACTAACTAACTAACTAACTAACTAACTAACTAACTAACTGACTGACTGACTGACTGATTGAATGACTGACTTACTGATTGACTGACTGACTAACAAAGTAACTAACTAACTAACTAACTAACTAACTAACTAACTAACTAACTAATTAAATAACTAACTAACTAACTAACTAACTAACTAACTGACTAATTACCTCACCCCCACCCTCCTACATACCCGGCCCACTCACTCACTCGTTAACTCACTCACTCACTCTTTAACTCACTCACTCACTCACTCACTCACTAACTAACTCACTCACTCACTCACTCACTCACCCTCCCAAGCACTAACTAACTAACTAACTAACTAACTGACCGACCGACCGACCAACCGATTGACCTACTTACTACCTATCTACCTACCTACCTACCTGACTGACTGACTGACTGACTGACTGACAGACTCATTAATTAACTAACTAACTGACTGAATGACTGACTGACTAACTAACTGTCTGATCGATTAACAAACTAACTAACTAACTAACTAACTAACTAACTAACTAACTGACTAACTAACTAACTAACTAATTATCT
>JACEFZ010027475.1:252500-257500 GCA_014155875.1 Cepaea nemoralis
GCCTTATATTTTGATAAGTGAATACTGGAATTCGTCATGCAATCCACAAGTGTGATTTTCTTGGAGACTCAATTCTCTCTCGGGGGTCGTCGCTGGAGCTACGGAGTTCCCGTTTTGTGCGAATCTTTCGGAATGCCGCAGTGCGGAAAGAGACTTAGCCTTATGAAATAAAACCTGATGCAATAAAGTTCATCTTCCCGCCTTTAATCTTTAACACACACATACTCAAAGACACATACACACAGACACACACACACATAAACAGACACCGACACAGACACCGACACAGACACAGAGACACATACATAGACACATGACATAGAGACACAGACACACACACACATACATACACACAAACACACACACACACAAACACACAGACACAGAGACACAGACACACACACACATACACACACACACACACACACACACTGCGCTACCGTATCTTTCCCTTTTCTAGGATCATCTTTACTACGCACACGAACACGCAGGCCCACACGCATGCACTCCCCCCCCCCCCCCCCCCCCCCCCACACACACACACATTGCGCTACCATACATTTAATATTTCTAGGATCTCGTTTACTTATTATACATATATGCATGTCGGTTATTCTATTACAACAATAAGGAAGTAAGTGTGAACCTAAAAACCCACTTGTGCGCAATTCACTTTAAAAAAAATAAGTATATTAGTCATGTCTGTGTGAATGGTTCTGCCAGTTGTCACCACACGCTGCGAAGTAGTCAAGCAGTGGCTGTCAGATCCTCTAGGGTTGAATGCCGAGATTTCTGGATCTAAGATCTGTATAAGTTAGCCGTTACTGACTGTTGATAAACAGCTAGTTTATATATTGAGAGTCAATAATTATCATATATGCTACACATGTAAGTTGTATGTATTGTACTTCGTGCTGTTATATTATAATATATTGCCGTATTTGTACTTTAGTAACATTTAGTTTTCTCACATAACATTTTACCAAGGTAAAAAAAAAAATCCTGATCTGTTTAAAAGTAAATACTGTGTTGTCACAGTAAATTACTTTACCTAAGCTTGCATAGTGTATTAGAATTATATTAAGTGCTATGTTTTTGAGAAATTTGTAATTTCAAACCAATGTTTTCCCGTGATGAATTTGAATAACGAAGACACAAACAATAGATTGCACGATTTATTGCCTGGCATATTTCGCTGCATCTCGTCAGGTACATACTGCAGAAATCACACAACTTACGTGAATTAATTAGAGAAATCCTTCAAACTGAAATATACACATGTTCGCACAGTAATGTCGATTGTCTACCACGGTAATTTTAAACTGACTAACATGTTACCAAGTTACTAAATTTGTAATTTATTTGAAAATGTTGTACGTGTTGTAACAACTGTTTTACCATCTTGATAATAAGTAATAATAGACCCAAACATTTTAGAGAATAATATTCTCAAACATCTACATAAGCTCATGTCTCAAAATATAAATATATCCACATATATCGATATAATTATATTTATATGCAATTCATTAAAAAAAATAAACCCACATGAATTGTTCGGCGCTGTATAGAACAGAACAGTATTTGTGGGTCGTCGCTAGAGCTACGGAGTTCGTGCTTTGTGCGACACTTTCCGCGCTGCGGAAAGAGACCGAGCCATATGGGATAAAAACCCGGTGCAATGAAGTAGACCCTGTCGACATTTAACCGACTTTTTAAGAACAGTACGCGGTTCTTTTCTGAATAAAACATAAGCCAATATCCTATTTGGCAAGAACATTAGACGATGATCATTTAATACGAAAAACTACTTTCATCTTCATATTTCATAGAACATGGCGGAAGCAGATGTTCCAGAAAGAAGTCTAACCTGTGAGAGTGCAATTAAAGGCATTGCCATGGCTAGGGAACACGAGAAGCAGTATACAGAATTTTTGATGGACAACGTAAAATTTCACGAGGGTATATTAACTCCCTGTTTTCATACAGAGGAAGATGTCAATGTGATTTCACAACTGATCAACACATTAGAACTGGTCAAAGCGCTCATAAAGTCACACGTACATGTAACTACTCCGGAGAACGTGATCAGAGGTGAGAATTGTTATTCGTTTCATTCATTTCTCAAGATGGTGGGGAGGAAAGATTATACCCGCTTTCCAGGACTCAGACAATCTCAACTTTAACCATTCGAACTCAATTGATTGAACTCAAGTATATCAGCGATCTCCAAATCAACCAAGCAGTCAACCAACCAACCAACCAACCACCCACCAACCAACCAACCAACCAACCAACCAACCAACCAACCAACCAACCAACTAATCAACCAAACAACCAACCAACCAACCAACCACCCACCAACCAACCACCCACCCACCAACCAACCAACCAACCAATCAACAAAACAACCAAGCAACCAACCAAACATCCAACCAACCAACCAGCCAGCCAATCAATCAACCAACCAACCAACCAACCAACCAACTATGGTTAGTTACTTGAACATCAATTATCATACCAAAATATTTACTGTAGGATAACAATTATGGCACTGCATCTTCTTCCAATGTATCATACTTTAAAACAAAAGACTGTCATCTTTTGCCTATAGTACCGTGCGGTGCAGGGCAGTGGGGTCTTGAGCCTGAGGAATTACATTCTAATGGCTAGTTCATTTGCAGTGAACTAATGCAGGCGGGTCTTTTTCTTGTTTTCCCTCGAAAGAGGCAAATCACATTATCTTATTGTGGGTTCGAAACCGGGGTTGTAGGCGCTGGCCAAACATTCCTCTTGTAATAAAAGAATGCTAAATAAATTCAGGAGTACAACATTCCCTGACACGTGGTTGTTGCCGTATTTGTGAGTTGTTTTAAACGTTTATTGTTGAAATTATGTTATTGGCCGTTGTGGGACAATTTCCACACACACGCACGCACGCACGCACGCACGCACGCACACACACACACACACACGCACGCACGCACACACACACACACACACACACTAACACACACAGTAACCTACACTAACACGAACACACTATAACACACACACAGCAACTCACACAGTCTCTCTCTCTTTCTCTCTCTTTCTCTCTCTCTCTCTCTCTCTCTCTCTCTCTCTCTCTCTCTCTCTCTCTCTCACACACACACACACACACACACAGATCTGACGAACCTAAGTAAACGCGTGTCATACATGCTATTTCACTGATGGTTTAAACTATTTGTAGTAAACCGAATACTTTCCAGCCACTCCTGGGAGGCGAGGCAAAACAGTGGAACCCAAGCCAAGTTCAGATCATCGCGACAGCGGAGTTAGCCTAACCAACAGTGAAGGTCAGTTGTTGTGTTCGTCGTTGTCTGTCTGTCTGTCTGTCTGTCTGTCTGTCTGTCTGTCTGTCTGTCTGTCTGTTCTGTCTGTCTGTCTGTCTGTCTGTTCTGTCTGTTCTGTCTGTCTGTTCTGTCTGTCTGTCTGTCTGTCTGTCTGTCTGTCTGTCTGTCTGTCTGTCTGTCTGTCTGTCTGTTCTTTCTGTTCTGTCTGTCTGTTCTGTCTGTCTGTCTGTCTGTTCTGTCTGTCTGTCTGTCTGTCTGTCTGTTCTGTCTGTCTGTCTGTCTGTCTGTTCTTTCTGTTCTGTCTGTCTGTCTGTCTGTCTGTCTGTCTGTTCTTTCTGTTCTGTCTGTCTGTTCTGTCTGTCTGTCTGTCTGTTCTGTCTGTCTGTTCTGTCTGTCTGTCTGTCTGTTCTTTCTGTTCTGTCTGTCTGTTCTGTCTGTCTGTCTGTCTGTTCTGTCTGTCTGTCTGTCTGTCTGTCTGTCTGTCTGTCTGTCTGTCTGTTCTGTCTGTTCTGTCTGTCTGTCTGTCTGTCTGTCTGTCTGTCTGTCTGTCTGTCTGTCTGTCTGTCTGTCTGTCTGTCTGTCTGTCTGTCTGTCTGTTCTTTCTGTCTTTCTGGACGTTTTTATGGAAGCTGAGTCGCAAAGACAACTTATTACAGAAAGAAACAGTAATTGTTTTTGGCCACATTATGAAAAGACAACAACTGGAACATGTCGTGACAACCGGAAAGATATGCGGTAAGACAATTTTGTATCATGGCACTGAAGGGAGTCAAGAAACGAATTGAACCATACCGTCGTAGAGCGTAATTTGTGGAAAGGCATGATAGCCCACGCTAGCCGGCATGAAACTGGATGATGATGATGATGATGATTATGATGATGAAGATGATACATTGTGCACATAAGAAGTGAGTTTGTGTAAGAAATAGCTGGCAAGCTGGTGTATTCGTGAGATTGTGCCGTTGACAATGGTGATCGGAAAGGGTTCGATGGTTGCACTCTCTGTCCAGTTTTCACACTCTACTAATGAAGAATCATACATACATACATACATTCGCTGGGCTGGTCACTTGACTCGCATGCCTGATCACAGACTAGGTAAAAGAATTTTTTTTACGCCGAGCTGCGCTGTGGTAAACGCTCCCAAGGCGTCCAGAGGAAACGCTTTAAAGGCACTCTGAATATCTCACTCAAAGCTTCTATAATTCACCACGACTATTGGGAGACCGCTGCTAAAGGCCGAAATTCGTGGCGTACATCATTACGCAAGGGTACAGTCACGTGTGAAACAAACAGGACTGCAAGAGCTGTGGGAAAAACAAATTAAAAACTGGACAGTAAAACCACTGCAGTAGATCCTCCTCCCGGAACGTCAAGCATTCTTTGCCCACATTGTCAAAGAATATTTCTAGCCAAAATAGGGCTTACCAGCCATCTTAGAATTTACGGCTGCAAACTTTAAACCCCACTGGATGAAATGAGTGGTCGTCATCATTCTTGATGGACAAACAACAAATACGTTAGGGGTATGTCTGGCCATCTATTCCTCCGTGCACCCAGCCCTGAAAAATGTGATAGTCATACCACTTCACATACCCACAATAGCTTCTTGCTACGGTGTGTGTGTGTGTATGTGTGAGTGTGTGTGTGTGTGTTTGTGTG
>JACEFZ010027475.1:262500-267436 GCA_014155875.1 Cepaea nemoralis
CATACATACATACATACATACATACATACATACATACATACATACATACATACATACATACATACATACATACATACATACATACATACATACATACATACATACATACATACATACATACATACATACATACATACATACATACATACATACATACATACATACATACATACATACATACATACATACATACATACATACATACATACATACATACATACATACATACATACATACATACATACATACATACATACATACATACATACATACATACATACATACATACATACATACATACATACATACATACATACATACATACATACATACATACATACATACATACATACATACATACATACATACATACATACATACATACATACATACATACATACATACATACATACATACATACATACATACATACATACATACATACATACATACATACATACATACATACATACATACATACATACATACATACATACATACATACATACATACATACATACATACATACATACATACATACATACATACATACATACATACATACATACATACATACATACATACATACATACATACATACATACATACATACATACATACATACATACATACATACATACATACATACATACATACATACATACATACATACATACATACATACATACATACATACATACATACATACATACATACATACATACATACATACATACATACATACATACATACATACATACATACATACATACATACATACATACATACATACATACATACATACATACATACATACATACATACATACATACATACATACATACATACATACATACATACATACATACATACATACATACATACATACATACATACATACATACATACATACATACATACATACATACATACATACATACATACATACATACATACATACATACATACATACATACATACATACATACATACATACATACATACATACATACATACATACATACATACATACATACATACATACATACATACATACATACATACATACATACATACATACATACATACATACATACATACATACATACATACATACATACATACATACATACATACATACATACATACATACATACATACATACATACATACATACATACATACATACATACATACATACATACATACATACATACATACATACATACATACATACATACATACATACATACATACATACATACATACATACATACATACATACATACATACATACATACATACATACATACATACATACATACATACATACATACATACATACATACATACATACATACATACATACATACATACATACATACATACATACATACATACATACATACATACATACATACATACATACATACATACATACATACATACATACATACATACATACATACATACATACATACATACATACATACATACATACATACATACATACATACATACATACATACATACATACATACATACATACATACATACATACATACATACATACATACATACATACATACATACATACATACATACATACATACATACATACATACATACATACATACATACATACATACATACATACATACATACATACATACATACATACATACATACATACATACATACATACATACATACATACATACATACATACATACATACATACATACATACATACATACATACATACATACATACATACATACATACATACATACATACATACATACATACATACATACATACATACATACATACATACATACATACATACATACATACATACATACATACATACATACATACATACATACATACATACATACATACATACATACATACATACATACATACATACATACATACATACATACATACATACATACATACATACATACATACATACATACATACATACATACATACATACATACATACATACATACATACATACATACATACATACATACATACATACATACATACATACATACATACATACATACATACATACATACATACATACATACATACATACATACATACATACATACATACATACATACATACATACATACATACATACATACATACATACATACATACATACATACATACATACATACATACATACATACATACATACATACATACATACATACATACATACATACATACATACATACATACATACATACATACATACATACATACATACATACATACATACATACATACATACATACATACATACATACATACATACATACATACATACATACATACATACATACATACATACATACATACATACATACATACATACATACATACATACATACATACATACATACATACATACATACATACATACATACATACATACATACATACATACATACATACATACATACATACATACATACATACATACATACATACATACATACATACATACATACATACATACATACATACATACATACATACATACATACATACATACATACATACATACATACATACATACATACATACATACATACATACATACATACATACATACATACATACATACATACATACATACATACATACATACATACATACATACATACATACATACATACATACATACATACATACATACATACATACATACATACATACATACATACATACATACATACATACATACATACATACATACATACATACATACATACATACATACATACATACATACATACATACATACATACATACATACATACATACATACATACATACATACATACATACATACATACATACATACATACATACATACATACATACATACATACATACATACATACATACATACATACATACATACATACATACATACATACATACATACATACATACATACATACATACATACATACATACATACATACATACATACATACATACATACATACATACATACATACATACATACATACATACATACATACATACATACATACATACATACATACATACATACATACATACATACATACATACATACATACATACATACATACATACATACATACATACATACATACATACATACATACATACATACATACATACATACATACATACATACATACATACATACATACATACATACATACATACATACATACATACATACATACATACATACATACATACATACATACATACATACATACATACATACATACATACATACATACATACATACATACATACATACATACATACATACATACATACATACATACATACATACATACATACATACATACATACATACATACATACATACATACATACATACATACATACATACATACATACATACATACATACATACATACATACATACATACATACATACATACATACATACATACATACATACATACATACATACATACATACATACATACATACATACATACATACATACATACATACATACATACATACATACATACATACATACATACATACATACATACATACATACATACATACATACATACATACATACATACATACATACATACATACATACATACATACATACATACATACATACATACATACATACATACATACATACATACATACATACATACATACATACATACATACATACATACATACATACATACATACATACATACATACATACATACATACATACATACATACATACATACATACATACATACATACATACATACATACATACATACATACATACATACATACATACATACATACATACATACATACATACATACATACATACATACATACAGACGGGATTGCAATCTATCTATAAGATAATTAGAAGAAATTGCATTGTAAAATGGGACGCAGAGGTGAGTTTCCAGGCACCAGGGGCCAAATTTCCATACTGCTCAAGCCTACTAACACGTCTCGAGTCGTGGTCCTGGGCATCAGGTCCCTTCGGGTCCTGGCTAACGTAGTAGGATCGCTGATTCTTCCCGAATTCGGAAAGTAATCTGGCCTGCACGGCGAGGAATCACCAGTCTACACACCATAAGCCAGACATGGGACAGCGGATACTCACGCACACCTCAGTCATATCACAGGACTTTTATGCTGGAGTTCACAGCGAGCGACGCAAGCAGCGAACAACAAGCATCAAGCACGGCATTGTAAACAACATGCGCTACTGAAATGTCGACATGACATAAGATGTAAAGCAGATAAAGAAATTGATGCTGGATGGACAGGGACGGTGTCACGCACGCGCGCGCCGCACGACACACACACACACACAAACACACCCACACGCCACATACACCACAAACACCACCAACACTACACATATACACACAACCCACACACACGACACAAACACACACACATATACACACAAAACACACACACATTCACACAATACACACACACACCCACGTCCACATAACACCACACACACCGTTGCAAGAAGCTATTGTGGGTAATGTGAGTGGTGATGACTATCACACTTTTTCAGGGCTGGGTGCACGGAGGAAGAGATGGCCAGACATACCCATAACGTATTTGTTGTTTGTCCATCAGATATGACGACGCACTCATTTCATCCAGTGGGTTTAAAGTTTGCCAGGCCGTAAGTTCAAGAGTGCTGTTAAGCCCTATTTTGGCTAGAATATTCTTTGACAATGGGGCAAAAGAATGCTTCGAGTTCCGTGAGGAGATCTACTGCAGTGGGTTTTACTGTCGCATTTTTATTTGCTTTTTCCCAGCTCTTGCAGTCCTGTTATGTTTCCCACGTTCAGAGACGCGTATCTGACCGGTCCTCCCC
>JACEFZ010027476.1:0-140000 GCA_014155875.1 Cepaea nemoralis
TTTCTAAACTATCTTTTATTTCTCTTCAACAGCATATGCATGTTTTACTCTTCTATTCTTTTACCATCAACTTAGTCCTCTATGTAATGTAATTTGTTTTTTAACATTTCATATGTATGGCACGTACACCCATGTGGTATTATGATGCCCATGTTAAATATTGCCTCAAACGAGTCATGTATATGATATTTTCATGCGTTTTAATGCTATGCTCTTTGTTGTCATAGAATTGCTGCATAAGAGATGTAATGAAGAATGTATGAGTGGAAACAGAGAAGAAGGGTAGACATGTGCTCAATACTTAACCTTGAAAATAAAGATTTTCGTCGTTATAATGTATTTTGCGGAGAGAAAGTTCAGTTGCATTATCCTTTGCAGTACTTGCAGTCAACCCACGCCCACCATTTATTGGCTGTTCAGTAGATATCTCTGGTAAGTACATTCAGTACTTCACGTTGCCCTTTTTAGTTATTGGACTGAAGATAGATCTCTTCCAATCATATTTTCTGCTATCAATCTAACTATCTATTCTTCCATTCTATCTATATTTTTAATTTTCTGATTATATTTACACAACAAGTCCATATGCGCTATAAACAAAGTGATAAAAACTTTAGGCATCTTCAAAGTGTTCATAAAAATAATGCATCTATGTTAGATAGGAGTGCTGGGACAGACAGACAGACAGACAGGACAGACAGACAGACAGACAGACAGACAGACAGACAGACAGACAGACAGACAGACAGACAGACAGACAGACAGACAGACAGACAGAGACGGGAAACGGGAATTCTATGACTACTATATGAATTAAATGAGCATGCTCACATCAGGTGCGCAAGCCGGGCGGGCCAGACAGACAGACAGACAGAGAGACAGACAGACAGACAGATAGACAGACAGACAGATAGATATATAGATAGATAGATAGATAGATAGATAGATAGATAGATATATAGATAGATAGATAGATAGATAGATAGATAGATAGATAGATAGATAGATAGATAGATAGATAGATACATACATACAGTACATACATAATACATACAAAGATTCATAGATAGATACATAGACAGACAGACAGACAGATCCCGTCAGGAACTGGCGAAAGCCGGCGGGTCAGACAGACAACCAGACAGACAGAACAGTCGGGAACGGGAAACTTATAGATACTTACATGATAAATGAGATGCTCCCATCAGGGACTAGACGAAGCGGGCCGGGTACGACCGGACAGACGACAGACAGACAAACAGACAGACAGACAGACAGACAGACAGATCCCCGCCAGGGACTGGGCGAAGCCGGGCCGGGTCAGACAGACAGACAGACCGACCGACCGACAGACCCGGACCGACCGACAAGACAGACAGGACAGTCCAGACAGACAGACAGACAGTCGGGAACGGGAACTTATATGACTACTTATATGAATTAAATGAGATGCTCCCATCAGGGACTGGGCGAGGCCGGGCCGGGTCAGACAGACAGACAGACAGACAGACAGACAGACAGATCTACGCCAGGGACTGGGCGAAACCGGGCCGGGTCAGACAGACAGACAGACAGACAGACAGACAGACAGATAGATAGATAGATAGATAGATAGATAGATAGATAGATAGATCGATAGATAGATAGATAGATAGATAGATAGATTAGATAGATGATAGATAGATAGATAGATAGATAGATAGATAGATAGATAGATAGATAGATAGATACCAGTCAGGGCCTGGGCGACAGCCGGGACCGAGTCAGTCCTAGCTGGTACCCCATATATATATACCTTGATCCCTATATATATTATATACTATATAGATATATATATATATAGATATGATATATACTTACATATTACGACGATCATATACCTATTTATACTAGACTGGGCTCCTGAGTCGGAAACTCCTAATCATATAATAATACGCAACTTAAAACTTTTCAGACCTCAGATGCGTTTACTTTTTCCATACGCGATGTCGTCCCAAATATGACACTGTTATAGCGCATCTTCTAGAGGCGTGTCTAATTTATAAGTATAGGCGTATCATCCTTCACAGTGGTGAATTCCGTTCTTATTAACAACCACCATTCAAGGGGTGTTTAGGTAATGGGCACTCTAATTCGCTGTATGGTTCAGCGTTTTTGAGTTTATTTGGCAGTATGCGCATGCTTTACATATTAAATACTGTCATATATTTTTCAAACCAGAAATTATATGTAGGAATATATGCTAATGCCATTGATCCGATTTATTCACCTATCGTAGGTTACGAACTATATCTAGAATGTGTGCTCGATTAATTAATGGAGGTACATGAGAAGCGCGCTATCTTTCTACCTGCCTTTCATTCTCCTCGGAGAAGATTAGATTGAGTAGGTAAGTTTCTAAGACAAAGCCACTAGTGAGCTAGCTGCTGACTGAAGCTGTCTCTTTCTTCTTAATTGGGGATAATTGGAAATTTCGACGCTATGGAGCCACATTATCTGAGTGTTTAGTCGTCAATAAAGTGATTAGCACAGGCTCCGTATCTCCTAAAGTTCATTCGAACAACCCAATTTCTAGGGTAATTCTCAATTTCGTCTGATAACACAACAATGTATGCTTTCCTTGCCACTGAGAGTGAGACCGAGACGGCTTGGTAAAGACCCATGAAATTCAATTGGTTATTCAGTGAAGTGATCAGGTCACTTTTGAGATTTTTACCAATAAATAAGTACATTGAGGCAGCTCAGTTCGACACACGAACGAACGAACGAACAATCTGTATTTCAAAGGGTAAGAATTGGGCACGCAGGCCTGTGACTTAGTGCCTTCTTCCCTAATTCCTCTCTTACATTAGTTCATTACAGTATGAGACTGTTACAAGTAACCGACGATCATCTTACCGCGCAGGTGTAGAATAAGTGTCTGTATGCTGTCTTCAGAGTATACATCAGTTTTTCACTTTCTCTTACTTCCGGTGTTGCCATTCATGTTACGTTATATGAAAGAGGAATACAATTATCGGTTTCCCGCTTATGGCGCAAATGGATACTGCGAATTCAAACAATATCCCTTCTATCCATGTCGGACATATTCAGGTGCTGTATGGCCTATAAATTCAGTCTATCAATAGTTACTGCTATTTTTCTCTGGTTTCATTCTTCCACTTAACATCAATATCTCTTGATATATAATTTGTTTTTTCTTTAAAAAAATATGTGGGTTTTATCCTATCTGTCTAGCAATATAAACATTTTTTCTATAGGGACTCTCTGCTGCCTATATATTTAAATGATACGTGAAATAAAAAAATCAGTTCATGCACGAAAATGAAATGGCAACAAATGACAAAATAGTCATGGTCCCATAATGAATATGTAGGACCATGCTAACTTAGGGATACATAATACTGTAGTGTGTTCATGACTCCACCACTTTTAACCCAACAATAAAATCTCAGAGTAGCAGAACCTTCCAACACCAACAACACATGAGAATCACTATGAGTTCTTAAACATCCAATGTACTCATCCTAAGTGGGTTTACCATCCCAGAGACCCTACTATTTGAGCCTTAGTCACCCACCAATAGGATGTTAAATATGAGTTAAATATCTCAAACACAACCAACCAACTACATGTTTCAACTATCAGAATCAGGACATCACCTGTAAATGTATTGGATCAATAAACCTCACTTGTGTCTGTGCCACTATGAGTTCAAATAGCCCGCGACCCAGCTTACACGTATGAGTGTCAAGGTCAGTTAAATAACACTATACAATCCTGAAGTGATAAGGTTTCACCTGCAATAGGTTTACCCGATCTTAAAATACCTGCAACGAGGCATAACTCATGGGATGTCACCATGGGTTCAAAAACCAGGCGACGTCATCACTTGTATGATGTAATATTTAATATATGCGAATAATTGCTTAGTTTGTCAAGGGGATCCCAGGTGGGATGAATTTACATTCTCACTCACTTCTATAAGGCAAGGTGACCAGGGCAATGTACCACAGACAAAAGGGAAAAACAATTTACTCCTTTTGACAATGGTATATATGTGTAGGTATCCCCTCCTACTCGACCATCTTTTGAATTTAATACAGTGTCAGAGAAATCTGATTGTTTACAGCATATAGAACATCCACTGTTGAACAAACATCAACAAGCAGTTGACGTAAACATCAAAAGTTGACACAAACTTGTTCACCAGGAATTAAATCAAGATCCAGAGGGTACAGATATGTGTATTCACAGTATCGAGATGTCATGGATATACATGAGATGGCATGTGACATCACTAGCAAATTCAATTTCGATAACCCCATGTATCCCCATCATCAATACAATCAAAACCAAAATAACAACCCTATTTGGTTCTCAGACTATTGACCAATCCACATATGTGTAAATCAATGGTATATGCCCAAGATCAAAGAATAACACAAATTTAGAACTAAATCACGAGATATATATATTATATTATATTATATATCGAAATTTGGTCACATCACCACATCTGTGAACAGTTTCCCCTTAAATAACTATCAAAGCTCTCAAGCTGACGCTAGGCGCATATCCACAACATGCCTTCCGCGAGGATCCCTAAGCCAGACCCTTACTGAGAGCAAATACTCGAACTATCCTGGCACACGGATCTCGGTTCCAGAACCTTGAGGCAGCGTACATGTGGATTTACCACCCTTGAGACACTCTACCCCAGAAAGTAGCTCGATATATGGGAACTTGAGTGGCCACTGTACTGGCCAATGAAAACGCATACTCCTTGAACTTCTCCAGGCTCTGGACATAAGTGGTGACGAACAATTTGTCTATGATGAAACAGTTACGCCCAGGGCAACAATCAATTCTAGGTTACTCAACTCTAGAAGATAAAGATCCGGTCCTATCCTATGATGTTTTCTTTGACGGTCAGAAAGTGTTTGGGCTGGACGATGATAGCTTTCATGCCGTGGTCAAATATAAGGATCTGGCAATGATTATGTTTTACGATCTACTCGACCCCAAACTGACGCACCCTAAGCCAATATAAAAAAAAAAAAGCGGCAAGACATCAAGACAGCGATAAATTTGTAGCAATGGACTGCCAGCGATATTCCGATCTATGTAAGAGCCTGGTTTTAATAAAAAAAATCCCGCAAATGTTCGGAATCCACTCTTTTGGGAAAGTCCTGGGCACTGTCGTGTCCTCCTTTAAAGTGTCGTCCCTGGAGTGAAGAGAGTCAACACCCACATTATAATATATTTTTTTTCCCTTTATCAATATCCTAGAGAATCCACCAGCTTCCGTCCAACACACTCCATCAGCCTATGGACACCTTTTCCTATCACTCTCTCACTGTCGTACTATGCCCCCTCTCGTACTTCCCCAACGCAACATACTCAACAACTCTTGCTTCTAAAAATTAATAAGGATTAATTTATTAAAAGAAAAGTGTAACGTATATGAGACGTGTATGCGAAGAAAATGCGTGTCGTGTATTATAACAGAAATGTATGTGTCAGCCCTCAAAGTTCAGGATCATAGTGTACCCATCATGGCAAGGATCACACGACATCACAAGACTCATCACAAGGGACCTCACCAAAGTCGTGTCCTTCTCTCCAGACATGTCCTCCTCCCGGAACTCTGATGACCATGAGATCTGAATCCCATGTAAATATAATCCGTGGAAAAAACTATTATTGTTCCTAACACAACTGTTCCTAACAGTCTATAGAAACTCCGGCTTCATAATTCCGGCGTAGTGAAACAAACCCGGAACACTGTCCTATGAACAGGACTTTTTGTCTCTTGCTAAATGGTCTCTAGTCCTCAATATTAAAAAATTATTGTCCATACTCCAATAGAGTCCTTTATTTTTGTTCTAGTCATAAGTGAACTGAATATCCATCACTACTGGTGTTAAAACTGGTATGACCTAAACTCAGTCGGTATTTCTCCTGTAGGATACATATACCATTCAGCTCCACTGAGCAATGTTGATCATCTTTCTCTAGCATAATCTCTGTTGTACAATTGCTGGCCAATCTTCCTGAGCCAAACTTTATCCTGGGATCGGATTGTCTCTTGGTTTCATGTTCTTCATTCCAACCAGAGGTAACCTGTAACATAAATCATATAACCGGTGATAGCCTCCCCGTCACTGATCTCTATTAGATGATCGTGGGCCATCGGCCTCGCTCAGAAAATATAATGAACCTATCAGGGACAGATGAACTGACCACATAGGTTATCATCAGGCCAAGACAAGAAAAAAAATCAGCAAACAGAATGCGGAAACCCCCCCCCCCCCCCCCACACCAGGGAGCACCCACTGCAATATCCCAATTATCCCTCATTACTCAATCCTCAATTAGTAAAGCTTATCAACACTTCACTAATCTATTTTCAACTAACAGAGCCAAGTATCACTTCCCTACTCTAGTTAGTTTTCCACTAACAGTGCTAATCATCACACTTTAATTTTAACAAGCCTACAGCCTATATTAATTAGAACTAATTATAATCGGTTCTACCTTAGGCACCACTGCAGTTAGATCAAATTACATCCACTCTTGCCATGACAGGCACGTGTAAAATTAAATTAACTCAATTCGCACACGGTGGACGTTTTCCCATCAGAACCACAGTGCCGAAGCACGTCTCCTACAATCCAAGGTTTGCGATCAACTCCCCATCTCCAATCATGGTTTTTGGCCAAACCTCTAAAATTGGTCACGTGACATTGTTGTTTTCCTGCAGGTGTTAATTGGGCAATCATCCATTGTCAAGAATCGATTTTTCCTTGCCTAGTCACTGTCAAAGTTGTCATCACTTGTTTTGACTCCCCCAACAAACCAACGAGTTACTGTATGATCCCAACAACCGTTGTCAATAGCAATCTGCCAATCTGCGTGATGTCCGGAAACTATATGACAGATGGACTGTTTTATTCTGTGCTGAGTACTTCCGTTTTCCCTCTGACTTGTTTATAATCTGTCAAAGCGATGTATGATTCCGCGCACTCACTTCCCCTATACATCTGCCACTGTTTAATTTTGCCCGACATGTGATGGCCGACATCCGATTGCCACCATGATCCCACAGGTTCCATCTGTATTCAAATGTTGACAAACTGTCAAGGCGGTGCCGGGATTTGTCTCAATCACCACCGAATGTTCCAAATCCGTTAGAGATGTACACGTGCAGCTACAAATATTGTCCTGGGATTTTGACATCTGATTTGTTTATACTGTAAGTAAAATAGTTGTCGCTGGCAGATAGTCCGTTTTATCAGAAAGCCTCTATAATAATCAGCTGGGTAAACGCACGGTTTTATTTTGTGACAGGCACCATCCGAGAGACGAGCATGTTCGATGACAAGTCCTTGATACAACATCTGGACATTCTGAATGAAACTCTGGTTACAACTTCCAAGCGAACCTCCAATGCACCCAAGCTGCCGTTTACAGAATCTACATGCACTGTGGCTAGAATATGTGGCTTAAAAAACACAAGGCTAATTCATAAATCCCACCTCATCTATTGACATACGGCAGAAGTCATGTGGCTTGTACTGGTTGGCAGTGTGTATTATGGTCACATGTCGTACTGCAGAGCTCAACGTATATAGTTTAGAGTACTGATTACCAGATTACTGTTGTCGTCACTGCTTCGTTTGGTGACGAGAGATAGGTGTCCATGGTGTGGTTACTTTCTCTGTGTACTTACAATTTGTTAGATTTTTTATTACATTGGTTTTGTTTCCTGTATACGTGTATATACAGTGTTCGCCAGGAATGAGGTGCTGGAATTTCTTGCCCCCGGGTACTTTGGGCCCGTTAGCTAATAAAGCGGCCAATCTAAGAGATGGACAACTCCGATTATAAACCCCTAAGTTTAAGGTGGACCGACGTGCCGAGGACTGAATGGCCACGGGTGAGTTGGTCGTGAACGTGGAACGTCTGGTATGCGGGCGGGGCGGCGCCAGGCGTATGGACTCCTGAGGGACATCCCCTGCCCCTTCCCTAGTAAGCAGGCAATGCTAGGGTGACCGTTCATTTTTCCTGCAATATCAAAAATTTGCTTATGGAGTTAATTAAACACGGGAATCGTCGCCGGAGCTACGGAGCACGTGCTCTGCGCTTGACACATCATTCAGCGGCTAGCGAAGAGACAGTGAGGAGGAGAAGGCGAGGAAATGGTGTGAGAAGAAGGCATAGAAATAGGAGGGCAGGCGCCAGGAGAACAAGACGAAAAGTGGAGAGACTAGGTTTCAACCATGTAAGAGTGGGATACTGGAACTGTCGTAGTGCCAGGCAGAGAGGTCCTGTATTGGAGAGGCTAATATATGATTTTGATGTCCTCATGCTCCAGGAGTTAAATACAGACAAATACCATTGCCCTGGGTACGTCAGTTATATAAACCCCACTGGGCAGAAGAGACATGGGCAAGGTCTGCTGGTGAAGAAAGGAGTGAAGCATGTGGCACTTGACTTGAGCCAGTGGAATCACAGTGCAAGAGAGGTCCAGGGTATACAAATGGATATTGGCGGCCTAAGTTGGAACATCATAAATGTATATGCCACAGTGGACTGTTTTGTCAGAAAGGAACAATGGGACTGGCTTAAGGAATTAGAGGACTTACCAGGTGATAGGCTACTCATATGTGGAGACTTCAATGCGAGGAACAGAGATTGGGACCGTAGTGGAGAAAATCGACAAGGAATAGCACTTGCGGATGCCATGGTGGACTCCGATGTGGTCTGCATAAATGATGGTAGGCCGACTAGAATGGCAATGAGGCCTGGCCATGCAGATACTGCTATTGATTTGGCACTTGTCTCCCAGTCATCAGTCCTTGATGTAAAGTGGACTGTTTTGAATGACCATGGGAGTGATCACATGCCATGCTCAGTCCTGATCTCTAAGTCCAGGAAAGTTAAGGCTGGGAGAGCGCGCAAGACCTTCCGGTATGAGCGGACCGAAAGCCTTCTTGGACGCCTCAGACATGCGACATGCAACAGGACTGTTAAAACTCCTTTTTTGCAGCCCCCATGGTGGACCCCAGAAGTAGACAATGCGTGGAAAGCAAAGAGAGCTGCAGTGAAGCAGCTAAGGAAACTGCGACATACACCAGAAGCTCACGAGAGGAAGTGGACAGAGCGGAAAATGACAAGAAAGACAAGGTGGAGGCTTTCAAGCGATGTGCTGCAGAGGCCAAGAAAGTAAAATGGGAATGTTTTATGAAGGAGATTGGAGGTGATAAAACACTGCATAAATTCTGGAAACTGTACAGACAAATGCAAAGAAAAGATCGGCCGATGACAGTGGGAAGAATTTATAAAGAGGATGGGGTACGCGTGACAACAGAAAAGGAGAAAGGGGAGGCGTTTCTCCAGAGATTTTTAGAGCAGACCAATCATAATGATACGGATACCAGGGATGCAGTTAGAGTAGAATTATCTGGCACAATAGAGAATATGCCCTATGAAGACATCATACGGGTTGAAGATGTTAAACATATTTTGCAAAAGGCAAAAGACACGGCACCAGGGCCTGATGGTGTCAGGTATGGCCACATGAAGGCTTTGAGCGATGTAGACCTGAAGGAGATGGCCGGACTGCTTTAATCAGAGCATTAGGACAGCATCAGTACCGCAGGATTGGTTGCATAGCTATCTCATCCCTCTCCCAAAACCATTCAAGGATCATTCAAAACTTAGCGGCTTTAGGATCATCACCCTTCAAAATACATTTCGGGAAGGTTTTAGAGAAGATAGTCGCTGTTAAGCTGCAGGATTTTTTGGAAAGGGGGAAGCTTCTTCCAAGAGGCCTGGGGAGCTACAGGCCAGGAAAAGATACCTGGTCAAATGCAGCCACCTTTTGCCTTTGACGTTTATGAGGGGTTCCAGAGTAGACAGGAAACGATGGCGGCAGCGCTTGATCTCGAGGATGCGTACAATAGAGTTCGCTATGATATTTTGATGACCTGCACTTATGGAGAAGGGGGTCAATCCCTGGTTGGTGAACTGGATAGCAGCCGTCCTTCATTCTCGTCAGGTTGCTCTCCGTCTGGGCGCATGGACCTCAGAGCCACATATTTTAACCCCGGGACTGCCACAGGGATCTGCAATCTCACCGGTGCTCTTTAATGTGTATACGAGCAAGATTGCATACCTAGAAGCACCAGGGGTTGGAAGAATACTAACATTTGCAGATGATATTCTTGCATACAGGCAGGGGAGAAATAGGGATCAAACAGCCCAGGAGCTACAGGTGACAGTAGACAAAGTGATTGACTGGTGCACTGAAATGAGTGCTGTTATCAACCCGGAAAAGGCGGCTGTGTTATGGTGCTCTCTGGACAACAGGATTGTGAGAGATGATGCCCCAAGCCTCATGATAGATGGCAGAAGCGTCAACAGAGAGAACAAACTGAAGTATCTGGGAATCACATTTGACAGGAGTCTGTCCTTCAAGGACCATGTGGAGACGGTTGTGACAAGATCTCAAAAGGGACTCAATGCACTTAAAACTATGGCTGCAATGGACACAGAGCAGAGAATGCTCTTCACACTATACCAGCACTTGATCCTCTCAGTGATTGATTATGGACTAGGACTGCTCACTGTATCAAAGAGTCAGCTGGTGAAATTAGAGCGCATACAGAACTGAAGCTATGCGGGTCATTCTGGGATGCACCAGAGACACTCCAGTAGTGTGTATGCGTTACATCCTTGGTCTGCCTACTGTTGCTGGTAGGCACAAGGTGATGCAAGCGAAGGCATACCTCAGAGTAGCTGCAGACACAGATCACCCGTTGCATGAGGCGCTGGACGTAGTTAAGGGTCAGAGACTGATAAGAGGGAAATCATGGATGGGTCAGGCGGAGGATACGATCAGACAGGTGTGCCCCTTGGAGAACATCATGCGAGGAGAGGAGTGGGTCAGAGTGCCAGCCGAGCAGTCAGACTTGTGCAGGGTTATAATCACATTGAGCCGGGAGTGCAGGGAGTGGCCAGCAGGGGCCACGGAAGTGGAAATTCAGCAAATAATTCAGGAAAATTCTCGCCCGGGTGATGTGATTATCTACACGGATGGGTCGGTGTTGAGAGGTAGGAGAAGTGCCTGGGGGTTCTTGGCAAAGATTAATGGTCGGCGTTTGGGGCAGGAGAGTCTGGCGTATGATGATACTACATCTAGCTTAAGAATGGAGGTGGAGGCGGTCAGTGCAGCTTTCCGCTGGATAGAGAACACGATACATACACACATTGTGATTGTTACTGACTCAGAAAGCATGCTGAAGAGGGTGAGAACAGGCAAGCTTCGTGTAGAGTGGCTTGCTTCGCTTCGGAGGTCACGGGTAGCAAGCATCACCTGGATCTTTTCTCCTGGGCATGCCAGTGTGCTGGGGAATGAACAGGCGGACAGATTGGTTGGCTCGGCAAAACTTGGTGGAGTATTGATGTATGACAAAACAGATGTGGTTGCGGCCTTGTGGGAGCACGTGTACACCTCGGAGGAGCAAATGGATCACCATAGTCTGGTAAGAATGAGACAGCGAGGTGTGACGAGGGGATCTGGCCGATGCTCGACGCTCAGAGGAAAGGCGAGACGGAAATATAATCAGATTGCTACTGGAACTATTAGTGTTGGAACTCTTCGCTGGCTGCTGAGGATGGGGACGGAGCGCTTATGGGAATGTCCCGAATGCTGTGATGTCGGTTCCTAAATCAATCAATCAATCAATCAATCAATCACGAGACTAATTAATCAGTCCTATTTTCTCTTTCTCTTGTTCTCTTCTGGTGATAGTTATTTATCTCCAGTGCAGCGCAGATAATGTCCCTATAAACCGGGGTCCGAATGTAATGCACTCAGTTGTGTTCCACCCATCTAATATCCATGCAATTGGCGTAAGTGCTCATCATAATCCCCTTTACCCGGGGACCGAATTAATACACTCTTGTGCTAGTGGGCTCTCTGTCCTAGTAAAGTTGAGGCCTATGTCAGTCAAACTTTCAGGAGTTCCTTATCAGACTGGGCAGAAGGTAATTCCCTACATCATCATATATAATGAAAAAGATGACAACCGTCCATCTTCTCTGATTAATCACAGAATCTCAACTATTGTTCACAAGGCTTTTACACACACCCGGTCTCAGGTTGATACGTCATTCCACGATTGTTGATAATGCAATAAGGCCAACCTGGGACCAGCAAATAGCTATCCTAGGATATAACAATCTAGTGTAGGAACAAACAATGCTCAGAGTCACTCATTGGTATCATCTGGAACTATGTCCAGACTGCTCCGCACAAGCATGGAACAGAAGAAGAACTTCCAACACACAAACTGAGAGTCACAAGACAGGTGGAGGATCTCCTTTGCCGTATGTGTATAAACATTGACTCCTCTTGCTTCCTTCAATGTGTCTTCCCGATGGTGTTCATATCTAGGACCTGGTGTTGAACCTGCCTGCACATGATTTGTGTCGAAGGGTAATACTTTTTTGTATTAGAAACTGGGGATCCAACAGGTAGTTCGGGGGTTCTTACTGCTGTTAGTTTTGTTCAAACTTGGACTATCCCTTAGTTTCTTTGAATATGCCGATTGATAACAGCTTTGGTTAATCCTTTTCGTCACGACATTTGGTGACAAAGGCAGCTAATCAATGCGGCTGTCAACATTTCTTATATAGATCCACACTGTAGGTATAAGGTAATTCCTTTCCTTTACCACTCAGAAACAGGCTTTTAACCCAGGTTCCTGTTCCGTGGTAACGTCCTAACCAACACCTGCATCTCTAGATCTAGGCTCCAGAGAGTGACATTTATTTGGGCTAATTGCCCTCCCAAGCGGGAGGCGTCCTGTCTTTCGATCGTTCCAGACTACAAGTGACGTCTAACGCCTTGCCAATTTAACCACCAATGTCTTGGCCGGGTACTCGACCAATCATGTAGCTCGCATTTGAACTTAGGCCATATAAATTATGACGTCATCGAGACAAAGTCTAGCACATTTCCCTCCAAGGCTTGGTAACCAAGGAGTACTTTCCTAGGAAACTTTAAGGACGCCATTTATTTATATCACAAACACACATATCTATAACACACAAATCTATAACACATATATCTATAACGCATATATCTTTCACACATATATCTATAACACACACATACACACTCTCTCACACACACACACACACACACACACATATATATATATATATATATATATATATATATATATATATATATATATATATATATATATATATAACACGTATATCTATAACACACTTGTCTGTAACACACATATCTATAACACACACACACACACACACACACACGTGCACACACACACACACACACATATATATATATATATATATATATATATATATATATATATATATATATATATAGAGAGAGAGAGAGAGAGAGAGAGAGAGAGAGAGAGAGAGAGAGAGAGAGAGAGAGAGAGAGAGAGAGAGAGAGAGAAGAGAGAATGAACGAACGAACGAACAAACTTTATTTTAAAAGGGTAACAAATTGGGCACGGAAGGCCCGTCTTACATTTGGCCCTTTCGATCACTCATCTTTCATTCATCAAATGTGCATGGTACATTTACATAGGGGAAAAAAACATTGTCAAATGGATTTTGTAAGCATAAACAATGCATATTACGCATGGTACATTCGCATGGGAAATAAAAACATTGTCAAATGAAAGTTGTAAACATAAACAGTGCATATTGCAATGTTGTGAGACACATCCCCCATCCACCCTCACACTCCGCAGCCCCCCACACATCCCTCAGACACCCACCCACCACACCTCCACCCACCCACACATACCTCCACTCACTCACACAGACTTAGGCAAACATACATGCCGTCACCCACCCACTGATCCCCCACACACACACATTTCCCCACCCACACATAGAGAGAGAGAGAGAGAGAGAGAGAGAGAGAGAGAACACATATCTATTACACATATATATCTAACACACATATCTGTAACACATATATCTATAACACACACATCTATAAGACATATATATCTACCACATATCTAACACCCATATCTATAACACATATATCTATAGCACATATATATCTAACACACATATCTATAACACACAGATCTTTAACACATATATCTATACCACACATATCTATAACACACATATCTATAACACATATATCTATAACACATATATCTAACACACATATCTATAACACACATATCTATAACACACATATCTATAACACACATATCTATAACACACATATCTATAACACATATATATCTAACACACATATCTATAACACACATATCTATAACACACATATCTATAACACACATATCTATAACACACATATCTATAACACACATATCTATAACACATATATCTATAACACATATATATCTAACACACATATCTATAACACACATATCTATAACACACATATCTATAACACATATATCTATAACTCATATATATCTAACACACATATCTATAACACACATATCTATAACACACATATCTATAACACACATATCTATAACACATATATCTATAACACACATATCTATAACACACATATCTATAACACATACATATCTATAACACACATATCTATAACACACATATCTATAACACATATATCTATAACTCATATATATCTATAACACACATATCTATAACACACATATCTATAACACACATATCTATAACACACATATCTATAACACATATATCTATAACTCATATATATCTATAACACACATATCTATAACACACATATCTATAAAACACGTATCTATAACACACATATCTATAACACATACATATCTATAACACACATATCTATAACACACATATCTATAACACACATATCTATAACACATATATCTATAACTCATATATATCTAACACACATATCTATAACACACATATCTATAACACACATATCTATAACACACATATCTATAACACACATATCTATAACACACATATCTATAACACACATATCTATAACACATATATCTATAACACACATATCTATAACACACATATCTATAACACACATATCTATAACACACATATCTATAACACACATATCTATAACACACATATCTATAACACACATATCTATAACACATATATCTATAACTCATATATATCTAACACACATATCTATAACACACATATCTATAACACACATATCTATAACACACATATCTATAACACATATATCTATAACTCATATATATCTAACACACATATCTATAACACACATATCTATAACACATATATCTATAACACATATATATCTAACACACATATCTATAACACATATATCTATAACACATATATATCTAACACACATATCTATAACACATATATCTATAACACATATATCTATAACACACACACACATATATATATATATATATGTGTGTGTTATAGATATATGTGTTATAGATATATGTGTTATAGATATGTGTGCTTAGATATATATGTGTTATAGATATATGTGTTATAGATATGTGTGTTAGATATATATGTGTTATAGATATATGTGTTATAGATATGTGTGTTATAGATATGTGTGTTAGATATATATGAGTTATAGATATATGTGTTATAGATATGTGTGTTATAGATAATGTGTGTTATAGATATGTGTGTTATAGATATGTGTGTTAGATATATATGAGTTATAGATATATGTGTTATAGATATGTGTGTTATAGATATGTGTGTTATAGATATGTGTGTTATAGATATGTGTGTTATAGATATGTGTGTATAGATATGTGTGTTATAGATATGTGTGTTATAGATATATGTGTTATAGATATGTGTGTTATAGATATGTGTGTTATAGATATGTGTGTTATAGATATGTGTGTTATATATATGTGTGTTATAGATATGTGTGTTATAGATATCTGTGTTATATATATATGAGATATATATATATGTGTTATAGATATGTGTGTTATAGATATGTGTGTTATAGATATGTGTGTTATAGATATGTATGTGTTATAGATATGTGTGTTATAGATACGTGTTTTATAGATATGTGTGTTATAGATATGTGTGTTATAGATATATATGAGTTATAGATATATGTGTTATAGATATGTGTGTTATAGATATGTGTGTTATAGATATGTGTGTTATAGATATGTGTGTTATAGATATATATGAGTTATAGATATATGTGTTATAGATATGTGTGTTATAGATATGTGTGTTATAGATATGTATGTGTTATAGATATGTGTGTTATAGATATGTGTGTTATAGATATATGTGTTATAGATATGTGTGTTATAGATATGTGTGTTATAGATATGTGTGTTATAGATATGTGTGTTAGATATATATGAGTTATAGATATATGTGTTATAGATATGTGTGTTATAGATATGTGTGTTAATAGATATGTGTGTTAGATATATATGTGTTATAGATATATGTGTTATAGATATGTGTGTTATAGATATGTGTGTTATAGATATGTGTGTTATAGATATGTGTGTTATAGATATGTGTGTTATAGATATGTGTGTTAGATATATATGTGTTATAGATATGTGTGTTATAGATATGTGTGTTATAGATATGTGTGTTATAGATATGTGTGTTATAGATATGTGTGTTAGATATATATGTGTTATAGATATATGTGTTATAGATATGTGTGTTATAGATATGTGTGGTATAGATATATGTGTTAAAGATCTGTGTGTTATAGATATGTGTGTTAGATATATATGTGCTATAGATATATGTGTTATAGATATGGGTGTTAGATATGTGGTAGATATATATGTCTTATAGATGTGTGTGTTATAGATATATGTGTTACAGATATGTGTGTTAGATATATATGTGTAATAGATATGTGTTCTCTCTCTCTCTCTCTCTCTCTCTCTCTCTCTATGTGTGGGTGGGGAAATGTGTGTGTGTGGGGGATCAGTGGGTGGGTGACGGCATGTATGTTTGCCTAAGTCTGTGTGAGTGAGTGGAGGTATGTGTGGGTGGGTGGAGGTGTGGTGGGTGGGAGATGTGTGGGTGTCTGAGGGATGTGTGGGGGGCTGCGGAGTGTGAGGGTGGATGGGGGATGTGTCTCACAACATTGCAATATGCACTGTTTATGTTTACAACTTTCATTTGACAATGTTTTTATTTCCCATGCGAATGTACCATGCGTAATATGCATTGTTTATGCTTACAAAATCCATTTGACAATGTTTTTTTTCCCCTATGTAAATGTACCATGCACATTTGATGAATGAAAGATGAGTGATCGAAAGGGCCAAATGTAAGACGGCTTCCGTGCCCAATTTGTTACCCTTTTAAAATAAAGTTTGTTCGTTCGTTCGTTCATTCTCTCTTTCTCTCTCTCTCTCTCTCTCTCTCTCTCTCTCTCTCTCTCTCTCTCTCTCTCTCTCTCTCTCTCTCTCTCTCTCTATATATATATATATATATATATATATATATATATATATATATATATATATATGTGTGTGTGTGTGTGTGTGCACGTGTGTGTGTGTGTGTGTGTGTGTGTTATAGATATGTGTGTTACAGACAAGTGTGTTATAGATATACGTGTTATTCTATATATATATATATATATATATATATATATATATATATATATATATATATATATATATATGTGTGTGTGTGTGTGTGTGTGTGTGAGAGAGTGTGTATGTGTGTGTTATAGATATATGTGTGAAAGATATATGCGTTATAGATATATGTGTTATAGATTTGTGTGTTATAGATATGTGTGTTTGTGATATAAATAAATGGCGTCCTTAAAGTTTCCTAGGAAAGTACTCCTTGGTTACCAAGCCTTGGAGGGAAATGTGCTAGACTTTGTCTCGATGACGTCATAATTTATATGGCCTAAGTTCAAATGCGAGCTACATGATTGGTCGAGTACCCGGCCAAGACATTGGTGGTTAAATTGGCAAGGCGTTAGACGTCACTTGTAGTCTGGAACGATCGAAAGACAGGACGCCTCCCGCTTGGGAGGGCAATTAGCCCAAATAAATGTCACTCTCTGGAGCCTAGATCTAGAGATGCAGGTGTTGGTTAGGACGTTACCACGGAACAGGAACCTGGGTTAAAAGCCTGTTTCTGAGTGGTAAAGAAAGGAATTACCTTATACCTACAGTGTGGATCTATATAAGAAATGTTGACAGCCGCATTGATTAGCTGCCTTTGTCACCAAATGTCGTGACGAAAAGGATTAACCAAAGCTGTTATCAATCGGCATATTCAAAGAAACTAAGGGATAGTCCAAGTTTGAACAAAACTAACAGCAGTAAGAACCCCCGAACTACCTGTTGGATCCCCAATTTCTAATACAAAAAAGTATTACCCTTCGACACAAATCATGTGCAGCAGGTTTCAACACCAGGTCCTAGATATGAACACCATCGGGAAGACACATTGAAGGAAGCAAGAGGAGTCAATGTTTATACACATACGGCAAAGGAGATCCTCCACCTGTCTTGTGACTCTCAGTTTGTGTGTTGGAAGTTCTTCTTCTGTTCCATGCTTGTGCGGAGCAGTCTGGACATAGTTCCAGATGATACCAATGAGTGACTCTGAGCATTGTTTGTTCCTACACTAGATTGTTATATCCTAGGATAGCTATTTGCTGGTCCCAGGTTGGCCTTATTGCATTATCAACAATCGTGGAATGACGTATCAACCTGAGACCGGGTGTGTGTAAAAGCCTTGTGAACAATAGTTGAGATTCTGTGATTAATCAGAGAAGATGGACGGTTGTCATCTTTTTTCATTATATATGATGATGTAGGGAATTACCTTCTGCCCAGTCTGATAAGGAACTCCTGAAAGTTTGACTGACATAGGCCTCAACTTTACTAGGACAGAGAGCCCACTAGCACAAGAGTGTATTAATTCGGTCCCCGGGTAAAGGGGATTATGATGAGCACTTACGCCAATTGCATGGATATTAGATGGGTGGAACACAACTGAGTGCATTACATTCGGACCCCGGTTTATAGGGACATTATCTGCGCTGCACTGGAGATAAATAACTATCACCAGAAGAGAACAAGAGAAAGAGAAAATAGGACTGATTAATTAGTCTCGTGATTGATTGATTGATTGATTGATTGATTTAGGAACCGACATCACAGCATTCGGGACATTCCCATAAGCGCTCCGTCCCCATCCTCAGCAGCCAGCGAAGAGTTCCAACACTAATAGTTCCAGTAGCAATCTGATTATATGTCCGTCTCGCCTTTCCTCTGAGCGTCGAGCATCGGCCAGATCCCCTCGTCACACCTCGCTGTCTCATTCTTACCAGACTATGGTGATCCATTTGCTCCTCCGAGGTGTACACGTGCTCCCACAAGGCCGCAACCACATCTGTTTGTCATACATCAATACTCCACCAAGTTTTGCCGAGCCAGCCAATCTGTCCGCCTGTTCATTCCCCAGCACACCGGCATGCCCAGGAGAAAAGATCCAGGTGATGCTTGCTACCCGTGACCTCCGAAGCGAAGCAAGCCACTCTGCACGAAGCTTGCCTGTTCTCACCCTCCTCAGCATGCTTTCTGAGTCAGTAACAATCACAATGTGTGTATGTATCGTGTTCTCTATCCAGCGGAAAGCTGCACTGACCGCCTCCACCTCCATTCTTAAGCTAGATGTAGTATCATCATATGCCAGGCTCTCCTGCACCAAACGCCGACCATTAGTCTTTGCCAAGAACCCCCAGGCACTTCTCCTACCTCTCAACACCGACCCATCCGTGTAGATAATCACATCACCCGGGCGAGAATTTTCCTGAATTATTTGCTGAATTTCCACTTCCGTGGCCCCTGCTGGCCACTCCCTGCACTCCCGGCTCAATGTGATTATAACCCTGCACAAGTCTGACTGCTCGGCTGGCACTCTGACCCACTCCTCTCCTCGCCTGATGTTCTCCAAGGGGCACACCTGTCTGATCGTATCCTCCGCCTGAGCCATCCATGATTTCCCTCTTATCAGTCTCTGACCCTTAACTACGTCCAGCGCCTCATGCAACGGGTGATCTGTGTCTGCAGCTACTCTGAGGTATGCCTTCGCTTGCATCACCTTGTGCCTACCAGCAACAGTAGGCAGACCAAGGATGTAACGCATACACACTACTGGAGTGTCTCTGGTGCATCCCAGAATGACCCGCATAGCTTCATTCTGTATGCGCTCTAATTTCACCAGCTGACTCTTTGATACAGTGAGCAGTCCTAGTCCATAATCAATCACTGAGAGGATCAAGTGCTGGTATAGTGTGAAGAGCATTCTCTGCTCTGTGTCCATTGCAGCCATAGTTTTAAGTGCATTGAGTCCCTTTTGAGATCTTGTCACAACCGTCTCCACATGGTCCTTGAAGGACAGACTCCTGTCAAATGTGATTCCCAGATACTTCAGTTTGTTCTCTCTGTTGACGCTTCTGCCATCTATCATGAGGCTTGGGGCATCATCTCTCACAATCCTGTTGTCCAGAGAGCACCATAACACAGCCGCATTTTCCGGGTTGATAACAGCACTCATTTCAGTGCACCAGTCAATCACTTTGTCTATTGTCACCTGTAGCTCCTGGGCTGTTTGATCCCTATTTCTCCCCTGCCTGTATGCAAGAATATCATCTGCAAATGTTAGTATCCTTCCAACCCCTGGTGCTTCTAGGTATGCAATCTTGTTCGTATACACATTAAAGAGCACCGGTGAGATTGCAGATCCCTGTGGCAGTCCCGGGGTTAAAATATGTGGCTCTGAGGTCCATGCGCCCAGACAGAGAGCAACCCTGACGAGAATGAAGGACGGCTGCTATCCAGTTCACCAACCAGGGATTGACCCCCTTCTCCATAAGTGCATTCATCAAAATATCATAGCGAACTCTATTGTACGCATCCTCGAGATCAAGCGCTGCCGCCATCGTTTCCTGTCTACCCTGGAACCCCTCATAAACGTCAAAGGCAAAGGTGGCTGCATTTGACCAGGTATCTTTTCCTGGCCTGTAGCTCCCCAGGCCTCTTGGAAGAAGCTTCCCCCTTTCCAAAAAATCCTGCAGCTTAACAGCGACTATCTTCTCTAAAACCTTCCCGAAATGTATTTTGAAGGGTGATGATCCTAAAGCCGCTAAGCTTTGAATGATCCTTGAATGGTTTTGGGAGAGGGATGAGATAGCTATGTAACCAATCCTGCGGTACTGATGCTGTCCTAATGCTCTGATTAAAGCAGTCGGCCATCTCTTCAGGTCTACATCGCTCAAAGCCTTCATGTGGCCATACCTGACACCATCAGGCCCTGGTGCCGTGTCTTTTGCCTTTTGCAAAATATGTTTAACATCTTCAACCGTATGATGTCTTCATAAGGGCATATTCTCCATTGTGCCAGATAATTCCTACTCTAACTGCATCCCTGGTATCCGTATCATTATGATTGGTCTGCTCTAAAAATCTCTGGAGAAACGCCTCCCCTTTCTCCTTGTCTGTTGTCACGCGTACCCCATCCTCTTTATAAATTGTTCCCACTGTCATCGGCCGATCTTTTCTTTGCATTTGTCTGTACAGTTTCCAGAATTTATGCAGTGTTTTATCAACTCCAATCTCCTTCATAAAACATTCCCATTTTACTTTCTTGGCCTCTGCAGCACATCGCTTGAAAGCCTCCACCTTGTCTTTCTGTCATTTTCCGCTCTGTCCACTTCCTCTCGTGAGCTTCGGGTGTATGTCGCAGTTTCCTTAGCTGCATCACTGCAGCTCTCTTTGCTTTCCACGCATTATCTACTTCTGGGTCCACCATGGGGGCTGCAAAAAAGGAGTTTTAACAGTCCTGTTGCATGTCCCATGTCTGAGGCGTCCAAGAAGGCTTTCGGTCCCGCTCATACCAGAAGGTCTTGCGCGCTCTCCCAGCCTTAACTTTCCTGGACTTAGAGATCAGGACTGAGCATGGCATGTGATCACTCCCATGGTCATTCAAAACAGTCCACTTTACATCAAGGACTGATGACTGGGAGACAAGTGCCAAATCAATAGCAGTATCTGCATGGCCAGGCCTCATTGCCATTCTAGTCGGCCTACCATCATTTATGCAGACCACATCGGAGTCCACCATGGCATCCGCAAGTGCTAATTCCTTGTCGATTTTCTCCACTACGGTCCCAATCTCTGTTTCTCGCATTGAAGTCTCCACATATGAGTAGCCTATCACCTGGTAAGTCCTCTAATTCCTTAAGCCAGTCCCATTGTTCCTTTCTGACAAAACAGTCCACTGTGGCATATACATTTATGATGTTCCAACTTAGGCCGCCAATATCCATTTGTATACCCTGGACCTCTCTTGCACTGTGATTCCACTGGCTCAAGTCAAGTGCCACATGCTTTACTCCTTTCTTCACCAGCAGACCTTGCCCATGTCTCTTCTGCCCAGTGGGGTTTATATAACTGACATACCCAGGGCAATGGTATTTGTCTGTATTTAACTCCTGGAGCATGAGGACATCAAAATCATATATTAGCCTCTCCAATACAGGACCTCTCTGCCTGGCACTACGACAGTTCCAGTATCCCACTCTTACATGGTTGAAACCTAGTCTCTCCACTTTTCGTCTTGTTCTCCTGGCGCCTGCCCTCCTATTTCTATGCCTTCTTCTCACACCATTTCCTCGCCTTCTCCTCCTCACTGTCTCTTCGCTAGCCGCTGAAGTGATGTGTCAAGCGCAGAGCACGTGCTCCGTAGCTCCGGCGACGATTCCCGTGTTTAATTAACTCCATAAGCAAATTTTTGATATTGCAGGAAAAATGAACGGTCACCCTAGCATTGCCTGCTTACTAGGGAAGGGGCAGGGGATGTCCCTCAGGAGTCCATACGCCTGGCGCCCGCCCCGCCCGCATACCAGACGTTCCACGTTCACGACCAACTCACCCGTGGCCATTCAGTCCTCGGCACGTCGGTCCACCTTAAACTTAGGGGTTTATAATCGGAGTTTTCCATCTCCTAGATTGGCCGCTTTATTAGCTAACGGGCCCAAGTACCGGGGGCAAGAAATTCCAGCACCTCATTCCTGGCGAACACTGTATATACACGTATACAGGAAACAAAACCAATGTAATAAAAAATCTAACAAATTGTAAGTACACAGAGAAAGTAACCACACATGGACACCTATCTCTCGTCACCAAACGAAGCAGTGACGACAACAGTAATCTGGTAATCAGTACTCTAAACTATATACGTTGAGCTCTGCAGTACGACATGTGACCATAATACACACTGCCAACCAGTACAAGCCACATGACTTCTGCCGTATGTCAATAGATGAGGTGGGATTATGAATTAGCTTTGTGTTTTTTTAAGCCACATATTCTAGCCACAGTGCATGTAGATTCTGTAAACGGCAGCTTGGGTGCATTGGAGGTTCGCTTGGAAGTTGTAACCAGAGTTTCATTCAGAATGTCCAGATGTTGTATCAAGGACTTGTCATCGAACATGCTCGTCTCTCGGATGGTGCCTGTCACAAAATAAAACCGTGCGTTTACCCAGCTGATTATTATAGAGGCTTTCTGATAAAACGGACTATCTGCCAGCGACAACTATTTTACTTACAGTATAAACAAATCAGGATGTCAAAATCCCAGGACAATATTTGTAGCTGCACGTGTACATCTCTAACGGATTTGGAACATTCGGTGGTGATTGAGACAAATCAACATTTGAATACAGATGGAACCTGTGGGATCATGGTGGCAATCGGATGTCGGCCATCACATGTCGGGCAAAATTAAACAGTGGCAGATGTATAGGGGAAGTGAGTGCGCGGAATCATACATCGCTTTGACAGATTATAAACAAGTCAGAGGGAAAACGGAAGTACTCAGCACAGAAGAAAACAGTCCATCTGTCATATAGTTTCCGGACATCACGCAGATTGGCAGATTGCTATTGACAACGGTTGTTGGGATCATACAGTAACTCGTTGGTTTGTTGGGGGAGTCAAAACAAGTGATGACAACTTTGACAGTGACTAGGCAAGGAAAAATCGATTCTTGACAATGGATGATTGCCCAATTAACACCTGCAGGAAAACAACAATGTCACGTGACCAATTTTAGAGGTTTGGCCAAAAACCATGATTGGAGATGGGGAGTTGATCGCAAACCTTGGATTGTAGGAGACGTGCTTCGGCACTGTGGTTCTGATGGGAAAACGTCCACCGTGTGCGAATTGAGTTAATTTAATTTTACACGTGCCTGTCATGGCAAGAGTGGATGTAATTTGATCTAACTGCAGTGGTGCCTAAGGTAGAACCGATTATAATTAGTTCTAATTAATATAGGCTGTAGGCTTGTTAAAATTAAAGTGTGATGATTAGCACTGTTAGTGGAAAACTAACTAGAGTAGGGAAGTGATACTTGGCTCTGTTAGTTGAAAATAGATTAGTGAAGTGTTGATAAGCTTTACTAATTGAGGATTGAGTAATGAGGGATAATTGGGATATTGCAGTGGGTGCTCCCTGGTGTGGGGGGGGGGGGGGGGGTTTCCGCATTCTGTTTGCTGATTTTTTTTTTCTTGTCTTGGCCTGATGATAACCTATGTGGTCAGTTCATCTGTCCCTGATAGGTTCATTATATTTTCTGAGCGAGGCCGATGGCCCACGATCATCTAATAGAGATCAGTGACGGGGAGGCTATCACCGGTTATATGATTTATGTTACAGGTTACCTCTGGTTGGAATGAAGAACATGAAACCAAGAGACAATCCGATCCCGGATAAAGTTTGGCTCAGGAAGATTGGCCAGCAATTGTACAACAGAGATTATGCTAGAGAAGATGATCAACATTGCTCAGTGGAGCTGAATGGTATATGTATCCTACAGGAGAAATACCGACTGAGTTTAGGTCATACCAGTTTTAACACCAGTAGTGATGGATATTCAGTTCACTTATGACTAGAACAAAAATAAAGGACTCTATTGGAGTATAGACAATAATTTTTTTAATATTGAGGACTAGAGACCATTTAGCAAGAGACAAAAAGTCCTGTTCATAGGACAGTGTTCCGGGTTTGTTTCACTACGCCGGAATTATGAAGCCGGAGTTTCTATAGACTGTTAGGAACAGTTGTGTTAGGAACAATAATAGTTTTTTCCACGGATTATATTTACATGGGATTCAGATCTCATGGTCATCAGAGTTCCGGGAGGAGGACATGTCTGGAGAGAAGGACACGACTTTGGTGAGGTCCCTTGTGATGAGTCTTGTGATGTCGTGTGATCCTTGCCATGATGGGTACACTATGATCCTGAACTTTGAGGGCTGACACATACATTTCTGTTATAATACACGACACGCATTTTCTTCGCATACACGTCTCATATACGTTACACTTTTCTTTTAATAAATTAATCCTTATTAATTTTTAGAAGCAAGAGTTGTTGAGTATGTTGCGTTGGGGAAGTACGAGAGGGGGCATAGTACGACAGTGAGAGAGTGATAGAAAAAGGTGTCCATAGGCTGATGGAGTGTGTTGGACGGAAGCTGGTGGATTCTCCAGGATATTGATAAAGGGAAAAAAAATATTATAATGTGGGTGTTGACTCTCTTCACTCCAGGGACGACACTTTAAAGGAGGACACGACAGTGCCCAGGACTTTCCCAAAAGAGTGGATTCCGAACATTGGCGGGATTTTTTTTATTAAAACCAGGCTCTTACATAGATCGGAATATCGCTGGCAGTCCACTGCTACAAATTTATCGCTGTCTTGATGTCTTGCCGCTTTTTTTTTTTTATATTGGCTTAGGGTGCGTCAGTTTGGGGGTCTAGTAGATCGTAAAACATAATCATTGCCAGATCCTTATATTTGACCACGGCATGAAAGCTATCATCGTCCAGCCCAAACACTTTCTGACCGTCAAAGAAAACATCATAGGATAGGACCGGATCTTTATCTTCTAGAGTTGAGTAACCTAGAATTGATTGTTGCCCTGGGCGTAACTGTTTATCATAGACAAATTGTTCGTCACCACTTTTGTCCAGAGCCTGGAGAAGTTCAAGGAGTATGCGTTTTCATTGGCAAGTACAGAGCCACTCAAGTTCCCATATATCGAGCTACTTTCTGGGGTAGAGTGTCTCAAGGGTGGTAAATCCACATGTACGCTGCCTCAAGGTTCTGGAGCCGAGATCCGTGTGCCAGGATAGTTCGAGTATTTGCTCTCATAAGGGTCTGGCTTAGGGATCCTCGCGGAAGGCATGTTGTGGATATGCGCCTAGCGTCAGCTTGAGAGCTTTTGATAGTTATTTAAGGGGAAACTGTTCACTGATGTGGTGATGTGACCAAATTTCGATATATAATATAATATAATATATATATCTCGTGATTTAGTTCTAAATTTGTGTTATTCTTTGATCTTGGGCATATACCATTGATTTACACATATGTGGATTGGTCAATAGTCTGAGAACCAAATAGGGTTGTTATTTTGGTTTTGATTGTATTGATGATGGGGATACATGGGGTTATCGAAATTGAATTTGCTAGTGATGTCACATGCCATCTCATGTATATCCATGACATCTCGATACTGTGAATACACATATCTGTACCCTCTGGATCTTGATTTAATTCCTGGTGAACAAGTTTGTGACAACTTTTGATGTTTACGTCAACTGCTTGTTGATGTTTGTTCAACAGTGGATGCTTCTATATGCTGTAAACAATCAGATTTCTCTGACACTGTATTAAATTCAAAAGATGGTCGAGTAGGAGGGGATACCTACACATATATACCATTGTCAAAAGGAGTAAATTGTTTTTCCCTTTTGTCTGTGGTGCATTGCCCTGGTCACCTTTCCTTATAGAAGTGAGTGAGAATGTAAATTCATCCCACCTGGGATCCCCTTGACAAACTAAGCAATTATTCTCATATATTAAATATTACATCATACAAGTGATGACGTCGCCTGGTTTTTGAACCCATGGTGACATCCCATGAGTTATGCCTCGTTGCAGGTATTTTAAGATCGGGTAAACCTATTGCAGGTGAAACCTTATCACTTCAGGATTGTATAGTGTTATTTAACTGACCTTGACACTCATACGTGTAAGCTGGGTCGCGGGCTATTTGAACTCATAGTGGCACAGACACAAGTGAGGTTTATTGATCCAATACGTTTACAAGTGATGTCCTGATTCTGATAGTTGAAACATGTAGTTGGTTGGTTGTGTTTGAGATATTTAACTCATATTTAACATCCTATTGGTGGGTGACTAAGGCTCAAATAGTAGGGTCTCTGGGATGGTAAACCCACTTAGGATGAGTACATTGGATGTTTAAGAACTTATAGTGATTCTCATGTGTTGTTGGTGTTGGAAGGTTCTGCTACTCTGAGATTTTCTTGATTGGGTTAAAAGTGGTGGAGTCATGAACACACTACAGTATTATGTATCCCTAAGTTAGCATAGTCCCACATATTCATTATGGGACCATTGACTATTTTGTCATTTGTTGCCATTTCATTTTCGTGCATGAACTGATTTTTTTATTTCACGTATCATTTAAATATATAAGGCAGCAGAGAGTCCTATAGAAAAAAATGTTTATATTGCTAAGACAGATAGGATAAAAACCCACAATTTTTTTAAAAGAAAAAACAAATTATATATCAAGAGATATTGATTTAAGTGGAAGAATGAAAACCAGAGAAAAATAGCAGTAACTAATTGAATAGACTGAATATTAAGGCCATACCAGCACCTGAATATGTCCGACATGGGAGAGAAGGGATATTGTTTGAATTCGCAGTATCCATTTGCGCCATACGGGAAACCGATAAATTGTATCCTCTTTCATATAACGTAACATGAATGGCAACACCGGAAGTAAGGAAAGTGAAAAACTGATGTATACTCTTGAAGAACAGCAATACAGACACTTATTCTACACTGCCGGTAAGATGAGTCGGTTACTTGTAACAGGCTCATACTGTAATGAACTAATGTAAGAGAGGAATTAGGGAAGAAGGCACTAAGTCAGACAGGCCTGCGTGCCCAATTCTTAACCCTTTGAAAATACAGATTGTTCGTTCGTTCGTTCGTGTGTCGAAACTGCACTGCTCAATTAACTTATTTAATTGGGTAAAAATCTCAAAAGTGAACCTGATCAATTCACTGAATAAACCAATTGAATTTCATGGGTCTTTAACCAAGCCGTCTCGGTCTCACTCTCAGTGGCAGAGGAAAGCATACATTGTTGTGTGACAGGCGAAACTGAGAATTACCCTAAGAAATTGGGTTGTCGAATGAACTTTAGGAGATACGGAAAAAAGACCTGTGCTAATCACTTTATGACGACTAAACACTCAAATAATGTGGCTCCATAGCGTCGAAAATTTCCAAATTATCCCCAATTAAGAGGAGAAAGAGACAGCTTCAGTCAGCAGCTAGCTCACTAGTGGCTTGTCTTAGAAACTTGCCTAACTCAATCTAATCTTCTCCGAAGGGAGGAATGAAAAGGCAGGTAGGAAAGATAGCGCGCTTCTCAATGTACCTCCATTATATTATCGAGCACACATTCTAGATATAGTTCGTAACCTAACGATAGGTGAATAAATCGGGAATCAATGGCAATTAGCAACATATTCCTACATATCATTTCTGGTTTGAAAAATATATGACAGTATTTAATATGTAAAAGCATGCGCATACTGCCAGAAATAAACTCAAAAACGCTGAAACCATACAGCGAATTAGGAGTGCCCATTACCTAAACACCCCTTGAAATGGTTGTTGTTAATAAGACGGAATTCTCCACGGTGAAGGGAAGGATACGCCTAATACTTATAAATGTAGACACCTGCTAGAAGATGCGCTATAACAGTGTCTATACGTCATGCGTATTCAAAGCATCTAGCTGAAATGTTAATTGATATTTATAGATTAGGAGTTCCACTCAGGAGCCCAGCTAGTAATATATATATATATATATATATATATATATATATATATATATATATATATATATATATATATATATATATATATATACTAGCTGACCCGGCCCGGCGGCGCCCAGGCCCTGGCGGGGATCTATCTATCTATCTATCTATCTATCTATCTATCTATCTATCTATCTATCTATCTATCTATGTAATCTATCAATCTATCTATCTATCTATCTGTCTGTCTGTCTGTCTGTCTGTCTGTCTGTCTGTCTGTCTGTCTGACCCGGCCCGGCTTCGCCCAGTCCCTGATGGGAGCATCTCATTTAATTCATATAAGTAGTCATATAAGTTCCCGTTCCCGACTGTCTGTCTGTCTGTCTGTCTGTCTGTCGGTCGGTCGGTCGGTCGGTCGGTCGGTCTGTCTGTCTGTCTGACCCGGCCCGGCTTCGCCCAGTCCCTGGCGGGGATCTGTCTGTCTGTCTGTCTGTTTGTCTGTCTGTCTGACCCGGCCCGGCTTCGCCCAGTTCCTGGCGGGGATCTGTCTGTCTGTCTGTATATGTATCTATCTATGAATCTATGTATGTATGTATGTATGTATGTATGTATCTATCTATCTATCTATCTGTCTGTCTGTCTGTCTGTCTGTCTGTCTGTCTGTCTTCCAGCCCGCACAGATACATTGTGCATAATGCCGCCGCCAGAATGTCAACACACCAGTCCCCCACGAAACACCCAATTCATCTCTGATGGAATCGGCAGTCATTTTCCTATCTGGATGTTTTCTAGATGTTCACCTACACAGTCCATGAACATACAGTTCATCACCGACGGCAGTGGCAGTCAACCAGAAGCCCAGCAGCCACGCATTTCTGCATAAGGCAGAAACTGGTCAACTCTGGGACATAGCCACCTGCCATCGCTCCGAATATGCAGTCACGTTCCAAAAATAAAAACTTGGGCAGATTCAAAAGCACTTCACACGAAACTCACAGCTCACAGTGTCGCGCCACGCACTCACTCAGTAGCAGGGCGACGGAACCATCAAGCCTCCTTAGTCGCCTCTTACGGCATGCATGGTAGGCTACAGTGTTGCTATTCTTTGCTTCCCTTATTTAAATTACATAATATAGGAATGCTACTAAAAGTAATGTCCCTTGATATAACTTTTCTTAAGTTAAGTCCCCATGCAATATTTTAATTAATGTTAATTTATTACGTAAATAAGTGTTTTTAAACTAACAAACTATGCCAGTTGGCTGTCCGGGAAATGAGAAGAACATCTGTAGAAAATTTCGTCTCAATCGGATGTGCCGTTTGGGAACACCTAAAGGACACACAAGACATACACAAACATTCTCTTTTATATATATATAGATGATGATGATGATGATGATGATGATGATGATGATGATGATGATGATGATGATGATGATGATGATGATGATGATGATGATAATAATAATAATAATAATAATAATTTAGATGTTCCATGTTAGAGGTCTTAAATAAAGAGACTGACATCGAACAGAGAACGCAATGCACATGCGACTCGGAGATCACATGAACCATATGACCATCTAAGGTGTTCAGACGAAAAGATCACATCAACCAGGTCCCACTTGTAGAAAGTGATGGCGCCAATAGTGTTGCAGTCCATCCTTTTGACAAATATTATATCAATAATCATGATCATAATAAACATAATAATATTCTGTTCTTTGTTGAATGGTATAGAGAATGATTAGTCTCCATAAATCTTAGTCGTTGATGTCATAGATCACTTACGTGGATGATAATCCCCATTCCGCCATCTTAGACTATCCAACATAATGTCTCACAGTCCTGTTTTACAAGTACACTCCTCGTTATGTAACCAAGGCACCGTATCTTGCGTTTTTCTTCTGTTAAAGTGTTACTCTGATAGCTACTCACAACATTCGTGTAATAAACCACATCTTCACTTAGCCAAGCTCTTCTTAATGTGTTCCTTCACATTGCAAGATTCAGCACAACATGTTGCAAATAATATTTCATTACTTTCTATTTGTCATTTAATCAAAGTGAACCACAATATGATACATTTTTATCTTCTGAAATGCAGCTTACACTTCGACTATTCAGCTCTTAATTTCTGTCGCGCATTTTGATCATATGTTATTCCCAACCCCAGATATTATAATGTGTGTGTGTGTGTGTGTGTGTGTGTGTGTGCATGTGTGTGTATATATGTGTGTGTGCATGTGTGTGTGTGTGTGTGAGTGTGTGTATGTGTCTGTCTGTCTGTGTGTGTGTGTGAACAGGAACTAGCGCCTTGCAGTCTTGACAGACGATAGTTTGTTTCATTGTGCTTCAAAAGTTGGCAACCAAGGCTTAGGGCCTGGTCTGCCCTACCACGGCATTTAGTCCTTAGGTTGCATTTCCTCGCACAAGGATCAGGTTTGTGCCCTCCCAACCACGTTCCTCTGTTCAAAGTCGTTGGCACAATGTGGGATGTAAGGTTTTGTGAGCGCCGCCCAACATTTGGCACTGACATAAAGCAGGTACAGGGTGTATTTGTACTGACTATGCAGTGTTTGACAATATTAAAGGTCCAAGTTTTGTATTTACCCTCTTTAAAGTTCATGCAACATAGGTAAATACAAAACTTGGACCGGCAATATTTTCAAACACTACAGTGAGTAAAAACACACCGTGTAGTACCGTCTACTGTCATACAGTAGCTATGACCAGTATAAATAATTTTATATATATATATTTGTGTGTGTGTGTGTCCGTAAAATAATAAGTACATACACGTGTACATGGCAATTAAATCTGCAAAAGAACTCAGTCATCTAATATGTGCCTGTTGTATTATTAAATAGATGACTTTCTATTTGTTCAATTTTCTATAATGATACTGGTTAACATGTAAATTGTTATGTTTTGGTGTCACAAGCACATGTTGGTTCTGTTAAGTGTCGCAAAGTAATGTTGATTACAACACATTGTAACGTTTTCAGTCATTAAATTGAGAGTTACATAAAGTAATAACAGACGCACTGAAATAACGAAATTGCCATCATAATTGTAGGTAGTGTCATGTTTGTGTGAATCTTACAATTACTGTAATGTTTTTCGTAACGTAAGCTAGACTATGTATTATAAATGATTTCAATAAAAGTATCTAATTAAACGTCTTGTTAAAATTTAGTATTGTACAAACACAGACACTATAGGACAAACATAACTCAACTGCAATGACCTCAAGATGTGTGTGGAATGGAAAGTAACTCGCATTGTGTATAAGGGTTGAAGCATTATGAGATGGAAAACTAGACTGCTTCAGATAGATACATTTTGTTATAGTTCATTGTAAAGTCATTGTAAAAGGGGAGCTGAGTGGTCTCGGCATATGGCGTCCGCCTTGAGTACTGGGGGTACCGGGTTCACGTCCCGGTGAGGGCCCGGACTTTTTCACGTGGACTTCTAGTAACAAAATTTCCCCTGGTCTCTGGGTAGTGAGGATCGAACGCCTGTGTGTATTGTTGCGCACGTAAACAATCCCTTGGCGATTGTAGCCTAACGGCGCTGCTCGGGCAAAATTTCGAGTTAACACATCTACCCAAGGTATTTCAGGATCCTCGCCGGTGCTAAGGAGTTCATGCACTGAGATGAGATTCCCCGGACTGAGACTTGATTTATGAGTAGAACGGAGCACTCAAGGGTTACACCCGTGTGTCGTGATATTAATCCGTCGACTAAACTAAACTAAACTAAACTAAACTAAGCTGATAGTAAAGTCACATTCTTTAACCTTGTTGTCGGGAGTTTATGTAAAATGCCGACATTTTTAACTGACCTTAATTTGACACACACACACACACACACACACACACACACACACACACACAAACACGGACGGCCTGCTGTTCTGGGTTAATTTGATAATTAGAAGGGGGAAAAACATACACGAATATATATATATATATATATATTATAATATATATATATATATATATCATATATATATAATATATAGTAGAGAGAGAGAGGAGAGAGATGAGAGAGAGAGAGAGAGAGAGGAGAGAGAGATGAGAGAGAGAGAGAGAGATATATAGATATATATATAGATATATATATGTAGGGGATGTCTGAAATAGAAGGTATATACGCATAAGTTTACTATGGCCGGGGTGGATACGGTATCTATGCAATGTGATGAAATTACGTGTCAATTAATGGATAGAAGAAAAATGCACGCGTAGGTTTGTGTCTGTCTGTCTGCTTGCTTGCTTGCCTGCCTGCCTGCCTGCCTGCATGTATGCATGCATGCATGATAACAGAGAGGAAAAGTATGATATTAGATTTAACCATGAAGGACCGCCAATTTTAAATATGGAGGTTCGAAATGATCTTAAATATTTGAAAGCTAGCAAGGCCTCCGGTGCAGATAACATCACAACAGACATGATTAAACCTTTAGAAGGATTTCGACTAGAGCAAGTCACCAGACTGCTGAACACATTATACGATACTGGAGATATACCTTCTGAATTATTATCTCTGTATTTATTGCAATCCCAAAGAAATCAGGAGCCTTGGAATGTGATCAATATAGAACAATTAGTATAATAGGTCTCATCACAAAGATTTTGCTACGAATTATCATGCAAAGAGTGAGGAAGAAAATACAATCTGAAATACGGGAAGAACAATGTGGGTTTGTAAAAGGTACAGTAAATGCTGTGCATATGCCGCGAACGGTTATTGAACGTGCTATAGAAGTAAACAAGGATATACATCTTTACTTTATTGACTACACTAACTATGTTAATAGAGTTTGACATGTCAACATGGTGGATATGCTTGCAGATCTACAAATTGATGGGAAAGACATTAGACTTATAAAAACCATATATTGGAAACAACAAGCTGCCATAAGGATTGATAATGAAGTGGGACAATATCAGCCTATTAAGAGAGGTGTTAGGCAGGGATGTGTAATGTCTCCATATCTTTTTTCCCTATACAGAGAAAATATTTTCAGAAATGTACAAGATATAAATGGAATCAGCATTGGAGGACGAAACATCAATAACATTAGATATGCAGATGATACAGTACTGATTGCAGACAATGCAAAAGATCTGCAACAATTAGTAGATGCGATTGCTGTACACAGTGAGCAACTGGGGTTAGAATTAAATTGTAAAAAGACACAGGTTATGGTTGTCACTTGGAAGAACGAAGTACCACAATAATACAAGTAAATTGGAATATTCTTCAACAAGTGAATATGTACGATTATCTCGGAACAGTCATAACATCTGATGCCTTGAAGAGATTAGAACAAGAATCGCCATGGCGAAAGTAGCCTTCAGCAAGATGAAAAACATTCTGACCAATAAGAAGATGTCAACTGAAACGAGAAAAATAGTTATCAGGGGATACATAGAGCCTGTTCTTTTGTATGGATGTGAAACTTGGACAATGAGCAGTCAAGCTGAAAAATATCTAATGGCTGCAGAAATGTGGTTTCTGAGGAAAATGCAAAGAATACCATGGACAGACAGAAAAACCAATGACCAAGTACTACAGGAGACAAATGAAAATCGTAAATTGATAAGAGAAATTAGACGTAGACAGTCAAAATACTTTGGACATTTTATGAAAAGGAATGGATTGGAGAACTTAGTGACAACTGGCAAGAACGAAGGGAACAGACCAAGAGAAAGACCGACAAGAAAATACCTGGATGGCTTGGTCACATGGCCTGGACGAGACAGGAATACTGAGCTTATCCACGACTCTGGTGATCGAGTGAAATGGCGAGTCATGACCATCCACGTTTTCCGGCATGGCACATGATGTATTGACTGAAGAAACTCGATCGTTCAGAAAGTAATGGTAAACTACTGAAAATAGCCTGCAGTCCAATCCTCCTACGGTAGACTGTGACGTCCAGTAAAAGATATACAACTAAAGTGAGAGGATGATATGTTTGTGTATATGTATGCATTTCTGTGCACATACATGCATGCCGGCGAAAATTCTACTGCCAGTGCATATTCAGTTTACATTGTTATTTGTAATATCCTTCGCGGCAGCTTATTTGACTAATATGTGAATGTACATAATGGCAAATCACACTACTCAGTTTGTGACTAAGAACTATTCGCCCCTAGTAGACAACTTCTCAATCCTAATTTTTACTTACATTACCTACACCGCTGTGTGTCAGGTCTTGAATACTTTTGGCGTGTTTTCCAACATCATCAACATCGTGTGCTTTGTGAAGCAAGGATTCAAGGAACCCATTAACATTAGTCTTGTAGGTAAGAATTGAAACATCATTCATTACATTAGATATCATTTCTCCTTCGAGAGACCCAGTCTAGAATCCTCGGTAAAGAGTGGATTTTTTTTTCTGCCGGGGGTGGAAGGGCAAGGGGGGGGGGGGGGGGATATAAACCCCACCCTGCACATTTCGCGGCGACTGCAGTAACCAGGCGGCCTTAAGTCCTCACACTCAAGCCCCCCCCCCCCTCCCCCGCCTCCCCCTTTCCACCTTCGTCCTACATCGCAAAGTACTAGGCAGCTGATAGCAGAATCGGACGCACAAATTCATAAAGTCCCAACATCCTACTTTAAGGGCAGCAAGCCGATTTCTGCTGATTGTGCTAGTACAAGACGGCAGCCGATTTAGAAGGCTATGGCAAACTCATGTACTAAAATTGCCACATAAATCACAAACATGCAATAAATCACGTAAAGGACAAGCAACTAACTGACATATGGAGTGTTCCGTCTATATTTTGTTGATTAAACGTATAGTTTTATTGGTATATATGCATCTGGAATCCATGCTATAACCTACAGGGGACAAAGTCCTGGACAGTTTCGTCTGCTCACCATCAGGTAGACCGGCTCCGTGGCAAAGGTTTATGGACGCAGTTCGAAACACGTGTGTTGGCGATTTGGCAGCAGAACGCCTTATTTTGGTTTTTTAGTAAATTTTATTGGTGCCTGTCATTCGGAAAGCAATGGCAAACTACCAGGCTTGTCCATGGATGGAATGGGATGGGATGGGACAACACACATTTGTATTTCCTATGGGACACATGGGACAGTAGCCATGTCATAGCAACTTGATCTACATAAGAGCTACCCTTAATGTTTTTATGTGTTACCCTTTTAAAGCCTTTTATCCTTCTTTATTCTTTATACATTTGTATCAATTCTTTATCTCGTGGTGAGATAAATAAATGCGCGCTGCTAGTCAGCCATTGTTGCTGTAGTTGTTGATTGGCGTCTTTGGCGATTTTAAATACGAAGCTAGATTTAAACTGCTATAATCGAAATTGTTTTGTTGTAGAATTTTTATTTGGTTGAATATTAGGTATTATATTTATAGTATATAAATATATAGTAGTCCTAATTTCAAATAATTTGTAAAGTCAGTCACTTGAAGTCACGGTGTTACTGAGTGTAGGCTGTGTGCCTACGGCACCCCAAAATGGCCAACCAAAAAACTATTAGTTCAAGGATCTTACTAAAACTGTTGTTGCTAAGATCTTGAGTGGGAGAGAATGCCACTTGATTGATGTTCCAAAAGAACTAGTAAATTCTTCAACAGCTGATGTTAAAGCAGTTAAAATATATGAAAGTATTTTAGCACCATTTGTTTGCTGTGCAAAGTGCAAAACTCTATACAGTTGGTATAAGTTGATTAATGAAAAATGGGTTAATCAAAGTGGTTAAGGAGTTGCAATACAGCATAGCATGAAATGTGGTTCCGGTGGTTCTACTAACATCAACAGATTATTTTAAGCCAAGCAGCGGGAAGTAACAAAACCACCACCAACATTTTCAACTGCGTGGCAAAAAACAGTTGTTGAACTAATTACATCACATCCAACAGTATCCATTTCGGCTGGATGTGACATTATATGTGATGCTGCTAACTTTGCTGCAAGATCTACTCATGCTGCAAACAAGGTATATAATTACACTAGTCACGGCAAACAGTGACTCGTTCGATTTTGGCGCCTAGAAAAATTGGCTAAACTGCAGTTTCAAACATTGTTTCAAAATATGGCACAAGATTCTGAATGTGCAATTTCGGGAATAGTTGACTTTTAGTCTGCAAGACAAACATATCTTTTGCCATATGGGGGAATTATTGCATGTGGACTAGATCAATTTTTTTTCCGCATATCTATTTAGAGGACATCGCTGTCAACATCAGGATCTTTCAGCTGATTGTTGATTTCTTGGCAAGATTACGCTCAGTAGTTTTCCATTGCTTTCTGAGCGACCGGCTCACATACCGCTAAGTTACCGACGCGGAGAGAACCGCTACCAATTCTCGGGCACTTCACGTTACTCACGAGAGTATACGGGATTACGGAGAGAGTCGTGTAACACCTAGACCAGGGGGACCGGCAGATCAAAATTGGGAATGGATTACTTTTTGTCTGTATCTTATAAACATTGATAGTAATCAATCCCATACTGCACAATTTACGCACAGGTTTTTTTTTTTTTTTTTGCACGTGAATTTCTTCCCGAATCTACCACATTCTCCAGTCAATTGTTTGTGTGTACTGATAATGCAGCAAGCATGACGGCAACATTTGATGGGCGATTTGATACCGATACAGTAATGCACCGATCTGGTTGTACTGAGCACAGGTTATCAACATGCATTACTGATAGCTTCAGCAGAGGCATGATTTATGAACTGGATGAGTTCATGGATCAACTTTCATTTATTGAAACATATTACAATACATGTCAGGCAAAGGCATCACAGCTGTCATTTTTCATACCAACAAAATCTGTTTCACGTGAATGGCGATCATATTACCAATGTTTCAATGCCCATTAACAAAATTACACGCATTACTTTAATGAAAATGGTGAAGAATTCATAAACAATATTCCAAATATTGCTCAGATTAAAGGAATGCTGTACTTTCATGAGAAATTCAAAACTTTATTTGACAAACTAGAAATTGATGGTGCTACATCTAATTTAATTTTGCTGCTATACTTCCTGCTAGACTATCAGCTGTACAAAGTTATTGTTGATACTGACGAAGTCACTTCCAGCAGCATGGTGAAGAAATATTGTCAGAACTTTGAGAAAATTATTGGAGAAAAGCTTTCGCCATTTTGTGGCAGTTCTCTGGCAGTTACTGCAGCACTCTTTACTGGCGTTGACATTAAAGCATAAATAGAAGACATGGTCAAATTCAGTTGTTACTAAGAAGAAAGGGAATGTGGACACCAATAAATGGGCCAATGATTGAATCGCTTTTTCTAAGTCTGTTGTTCCAACTGTTATTTCATTCATCAAGGATTTAAATCTTTCTTATGAATCAGCTGCTGTATGTGAAGTAGCAGGAGTTGTAGAACAAAAGCCAAAAAGTGATTTTGACTTATTTTTTTTTATCCTCCACCAAACAAAGCACTTAAGTTTTATGACCCCAGAAACAAATGCCTTGAGGGTGAAGTCGCCATGTTTCAAAACTGACGGCAACCAACTTCACAACCATTAAATTATTGGAAACATGAACATAGGTTTCCACGGCTAAACGCAAGTCCTCAGCAGCAGTAGAGCGCTTAATTAGTGCAGCTGGATTGTTGTTGAGTAAGTTACGAAAACGGATGTTACTAGCACTCGTTATAAACTCAGCGTATATCTGATTTGCATGTAAGATGAAAAATGTGAAAAAGGTTCAGGAATTACCTTGGATTAACTGAATTAATAGAAACAGTCGATCAGCAGGAAATTGATAATGTGCTGAATGAGCAGAGTGACTCAGAAACAGAATGAGAGTGTCAGAATGACGTTGAATTGTCATATTTAGATTAAACTTTGTTTTAGTAAAATACTCTTGAATATTAAAATTAATAAATTCTGTTGTTTTACTCGTCTCTTTGTACATATAGTCCTATTTAGCATATTAACTCTAAACTTTCATGAATTTCATAATTTTATTTGAACTGTATTCCATATTAATATTATCACGGGAATCCCATGGGATGGGGTGGGATGGGACAGGCATAAATTACCATGGGATGGGATAGGATGGGACTAAAAAATGTGTCCCATGGACAAGCCTGAAAACTACTGAACGTAAACTTGCCCAGGAATCACGAACAGCCAAAAATACTGGTGTTGACTGCTACGTCCTGTATATGATACGCAACTAATTTTGTTTAACACCATTAGGTAGGCATGTTGTGCAAACGATAACGGCGGTCCAGCATGTGTAAGGCCCAGTTTTCTTGGCACTCAGTCATAACTGGTAGAGTTAAAACTTATACAGGGAACCAACGATTTCACTGGAACTGATGAGAAGTAGAAGACTGAAGTAGGGAATACAGGATACACTAGGTAAACAGAAATATAGATTTAAGGACATACTAGAGAACGAAGTAGAAATTAGATGTCACATTTCTATGAATTAGAGACTAATAGATACACTTCAGAAAGGATTAAAGATTAGAAGGGACACTAGCATGAGGTAGCGACAAGAGGTAGCATTAGATAGAAAAAAGGGAAGAATAAACCACACGAGCCTTGTTTCCATGCTCTCATCGCATACCGGAATTATGTTTCCAGCTCATACAATCATTCCAGAAGCTATATAGTCAGTACCAGCCTAGTCCAATGCCCTTGTAGTTTGTTTGCTATTGGAAATTGTACTAGGCTAAACAGAACCTGTCAGCCATGACGTCACGATGTTTATTACATCTCTTACTGTGTTAAAGAATACTTTGATTAACATATGATTGCCACTAATTCCTTACTGAAATTGTTATGCCCGTTTCTCTGTTGGCATCTCTCCTCACATCTAGGTCTGGCAATCTCAGACATCGGTTGCAATGCAACGTCATTTATCATTAACGTTATGGTGACACCTGCGATGTCTGAAGCCGATTTGCCGTTTGTTGTACATGAAATGGTCCTTCCAGTAGCCGCAATACCTCACTTGATCTTCATCAGTATAACCAGCTGGATTACTGCAGTGATCACAATAGAAAGATGCTTATGCGTGGTAGTGCCTTTAAAGGTCAGTATTGTCTTATGTTATTGTCTTGTCTGCTATTTCTCCACAACCTCTATGTGTCATTTGTATCATAAACTCTCGGCTGGCAGTTTGGTGCTGTATTGAAAACAAATACAGGTTCGTTGCTGCTGTGTTATCTCAAGCGCCGCCTTTAACATACATGACAAGTGTATGACATCATTGATTGTGTAATAACAATTTAGAATAAAATCTAATAAAATAGGAATGCTTTAATATGTTACTTGATTAAAAAGAGTGAACTTTCGTCGGTACAACTACAAGATATATTGTCATGGGTAATTTCGCAACCACTAAAGACAATCGAGACTTGTGAACTTACGTTTTTACAAAATATGTATTAGAATATCGTTGCCCATAATAAAGAACAATATCAATCGGAGAAAACTGACTCGCCAACAGCATCGTGTATTGGCAGCAGAAATACTTATGAATTATTAAATCTCACGTTGACTTGGAAAGAACAGTAATGAAAGCTATGGTCTTGCAAGCAAAGGCAGTGGTCAACGAGAACAATGGTTGACGGAAAGAATTAAAGACACCTTGAGTATGAAAATGTACGAGGACAAGGGACTGGTAAAACATGGAGAGACTTTCAAACTTGAAGTAATATGAGCGGCAACCTAGAAAGCACCTGCTACACAAACGTTTCATAACATCAACCTTTATTGTAGGGTGGCATGGTTCGTTTGTACAGTGATTTCACTTCGATACATCCTTACAGTCAAGCAATAACGCTCACGTTTAAATTACACTTGAGATTTATATTCAAATTTTATATCTGGACACTTACTAAACAAGCTGAACACTGCATACATGCCTTTAATATAAATGTTATACACGAGTTCTAAGAATATCTTGGACACAGAAAAAACAAATGCATTCACATCTACAAGAGCTGAATATTGAAGAAGACTGGCTACTAAAGACGATAAAACAAAGAAAATTGAAATATTGTGGTCTCTTGAAACGTCATGAAAGTTTGGAGAGTAAAATAATGGAGGGGTATATACCCAGAAAGAGAGGAAGACCAAAGAGAAGATGGGCACAGGATATTGCGGATGATCTCCAGATGGGAGTATCGGACGTGGGACATCTTACTTATGATCAGCAAGTTTTCCGGAAGGTTGTTACGGGAGCAAGGTTCTGCAAAGGACATGCTGCTGAATAATTGAATGAATATCTAAATTAGAACGTCGCCCGTCTTACAAACTACAAACTCGCATTATAGGAGAAGCTGTTATCATGACACCCACTTCGGGTCAGCTCATCACACAGTTTTCCAAATGAACCCATTGTCATTCCACTTCCTCTGTGTTTACAACGCAGGATTATGTCATCGATCGAAACTACATATATCAGTTGAGTTGGGTCAGGAAACTTCATCACGGCACTCGGGGTTACAATCACGACATGTGTGTTCTCTCGGTCGTCAATCCAGGGAACGAAACTGTGACTTCACCGACATCCATTCTCAATCTAGATATGGTGGTTATCATATGCCAGGCTTTAGTGCACAAAACATCGTACACCACATTTTGCCACGATATGATTTACCCCTCAGCACCTTGAGCCTGTCTGCAATCGTGGGTAAGACTAGGATGTATCGTATACACTCTACCGGCGTGTCCCTTGTGCATCTCAGTATCACCGGATTGGCTTCTTTCTTTATGCGCTCTAGTTTCAGCAGTTAAAGCTTTGACACTCTGAGTAGTCCTATACCATACTAAATTAATGAGAAAATGAGATCAAAATCTTTGCTCCATGCCCATTGCTGTCTTTGACTTCTTAGATTCCATAATAGCTGCACTTGATCTATGAATGACATGATTCTGTCGAAGGTGTTTCCCAGGTACCTCAATTTACTCTATCTCTCTTAAAATTGCTGATTTATTGTAAGACCTGCGATGCCAACCTTAACAATCCTTTTGTCCAAAGAGCGCCATAACGCATATGCCGTATCTGGGTTAAAGACACTTACCCAGCAGTGCACACCTGTTGGTCAGTTTGTTTACTGTCTTCGCAACTTTTGCTCAGTGTACATCTTGCCACCTCCCTCCCCTCCCACGTGCTTATACGCAAGAAACATCTTCTTCAAATGTCAGTATCCTTCCAAACCTGAGTCTTCAATGCTTGTTGATATATTAAATAGTACAAGCGATATTGCAGATCCTAGTGGCAATCCCGTGGCAATAATTCACGCTTCCAAGGTTCATGCTCCTTGGCGGAAAGCAACCCTACGAGAGTGCAGGGTAGTTGTTACCCAATTAATCACCCTGGGACTGATACCCATCTCCATAAGCCTGAGCATTAAGATAGCATATCTGACTGTGTTATATGCATTCTCAAGCTGCAGTTATGCTGCAATTGTTTCCTGTCTATTCTTGAACCCCTTATAAATACTATATGCAAATGTCGTTGCATTTGACCAAGTTTCTTTCCTTGGTCAGTAACTCCCCAGCCCTCCAAGGAGTAGCTATTCTCTTTCCAAGAATGTATGCAGCTTAACAGCAACAATCTTTTCCAATACCTTTCCAAACGTATTCTACCATGTGATAATCACATACCCATTTTTTATGTTGCATATAACTTACAGGACGTTGCAGTCAACACCAGCATTTTACTGCCGCTGTTGATGTCTTGGCAAATTTTTACGTTCAATCTTAAATAAAAGCTTTGTGCGCTGACTCTTGATTCATCGATGCTTGTGCAAATCTCTGGGTAAAACACGTAGCCGATTCCTCCAAATCTCAATTTCTCATATCTTTCAAATGGAGCACCTGACATCCATCAGACCCTGGCGCAGTGTCCTTCGTTTTTTTTCCAATACAAACTTTATGATCTTCTGCTGTCACGACATCGATATTACCTTCGTCCTTGATAAAAATTGGTAGTTGTTCTCTAACATCCTCCTTGCCGTATCGATTGTGTGATCTGTCTGTGTTATAAACCTCTCCATGAGAGCGTCTACTTTCTCGATGTCCTTTATCATGATCAAGCTGTTATCTCTATATTCTGTTGGCATTATGGTAGGTTGGCCTTTTCTACGCATTTGTCTGTGTAGTAAACCTGCTGTGTTTCCAGAATCTACCCGTAGTCTTATCACTTCTCAGCCTACTCATGAAGTTATCCCACTTACCTTTTTTTAAATTTTTTTGCTTCTGCTGCACGGAACTTTAACTCCTAAAACGTATTCCTTTTGCACACATTCCGCCATCTCCAGTTCCACTAGTTTGCTTTGATTTGTCTTTCAACGTTGCTGTATCTGCTTAGACTTCCACACAAGTTCAACTTTGAGAGGTCCACCATCGGCGATAATAAAAAGTGAGTCCGTTCAATCGAATCTATGCCTTCTATCAGATGCGTGCAATAAGCGTGATGGCCTGTTGGTGTTTGAAGGCCCTACGGACTCTCGAAGCCTTGAACTTCCTCGATTTCGACATCACCACAGAGTATGGCAGGTGGTAACTTCTATGATCTCCCAAGACAGTACATCCCATTTCCGATACCGCCGACAAAGTGACATATATTAGTTTTGTGCATCATCGAGTGTCAGATGTCAGAATGTTGGGGGAATAGAGACAGGACATATACAGGACATATACAGGACAATAGAGATATCGGAGCCAGGACAGGAGATACGCCATAGACAGGACATAGACGGGACAAAAAAACCCAGGTATAAAGGGGACACAAGTCTATGAATAGGACACAGGGACAGAGAGACAGGACTACGTCCTTGACCAACACTCAGGCTTGCACTGAAGGACCTGAGACAACAAGACCGTATAAAGTATAAGGGGACACAAGTCTATGAATAGGACACAGGGACAGAGAGACAGGACTACGTCCTTGACCGACACTCAGGCTTGCACTGAAGGACCTGAGACAACAAGACCGGACAGCCAGGACGGCGTGACTACTGATGCAGCCCGACTAGCCCGAGATACACGGGGTCAAGTACCACGTGGTTAGCAGGCCGCACACCAGAAGGCTTTAGACGGAGACTCGACACGTTAGGGGGAAGACGTATGTATTTTGAAGAGCGAGTGTATTGATTGCGGGGTGTGGGAGCTATAGTCTGTCCGGAAATTAATGCCGTCATTCACGATCAATTATTTTGAAAACTGTCTGTTGCATCGTTATGAAATTTTTCCTGCCGTCTTATATTTACCCCCACCCAAGGAATATGTCTTTGATAGGTCCAAAAGCAACTGAAATCATCGAAAGCGGCGACATTTCTTTGATGTTTTGGGGAAAATGTAGTGAATTCACGCTAACAAACTAGTCTTACAGTAAATCACGTTATTTCTGGTAAGGACACAAGTACAAGGCGTAGCCAGATTCGTATGGGAGTGGGTGCAATAAAAAAGTAGCTTAAAAGTCGACAGGGTTGACTGCATTGCACCGGGTTTTTTATCCCAATTCACTCAGTCTATTTCCGCAGGGTAGAAAGCGTCGCACAAAGCACGAACTCCGTAGCTCCAGCGACGACCCTCGGGAGTCTCCGAAAAAATGCACTCGTGAAATGAAGGAATCGAACATATAATCTTCGGAGCCCGAGTCAGACGGCTTGACCACTTCACCACGGAGACTCCCGAGAGGGGTGCAATGTGTAATATTAGTAAAGACAGAGAATTTACGGAGGCATGGGGTAAATAATTTGTAAATTGACAGGAAAGTAGAAGGAATATATTCTTACCTATATTTTCATTTCCTTCTTGTTTCTTCAGCTGCTGGTTAATAATTGTACACAAGTATTCATGTTACTTAGAATGCATTAGCTTTTTATATTGAGTTTGTGAAAGCTTCCAAATAGCTGTGCGTTAATGTGCGTATGGAGTGACCAGAATTGATACCGCAATTTAGTCATCATGTGTCCATTTTAACGACCAAGATGTTGGTCCTCTTTTCATTGAAGTTTATAGATTGATTCGTATGCACGTGTGTTGTCCCTTAATTTGACACCGTGTTTGCTCTCACTATTCATAAATTCATAACTGTGGAATACACACTGTTGCCATTGACATTGTGCTGATGCTGTAATGTTTAGGGACTGCAATTCTTCTGAATATGTGGAGCAAAATATCCCAGTAGGTGTGCATGTGGATTAATGTCTGCGATCTGCCCAGAACTTAAACGGTGTCGGACGATAGAAGTTGATGACTGCTATCGGTTGCATAAAATTCAATCCATCCTTTCACCAATAGTCATCTTCCTCTTTCAACACATGGTCCGCACATTTTTTCCAGCAACTTTTATCAATTGTTAATAGCGCGGTCTGAGTTAGTATCTTGACGTCAGACAATTTGAATAGATTGATTGATTGATTGAGTTAGAAACCGACATCACAGCATTTGGGTCATTCCCATAAGCGCTCCGTCTCCATCCTCAGCAGCCAGCGAAGAGTTCCAACACCAATTATTCCAGTAGCAACCTGATTATATGTCCGTCTCGCCTTTCCTCTGAGCGTCGAGCCTCGGCCAGATCCCCTCGTCACTCCTCGCTGCCTCATTCTTGCCAGACTATGGTGATCCATTTGCTCCTACGAGGTGTACACGAGCTCCCACAAGGCCGCAACCACGTCTGCCTGCCTTGTTATGCATCAATGCCGTAGGTATTTTGTCTTCTTGGGCAACTACATTGTGATATGATACATTGTCCATAATTAGACAAGGACGGTCTATCTAGGGATAGAAGCACTGAATTCTCGAGCCAATCGCTAAATACATTGCCATTCATCTCATTATGATAATCCCTATTGTCTGTATGCTTTGATACGAACACGAGTCCAGCAGTCTGTAGTAAACCATTCTGAGTACTACCATCATGGGCTATGACGAAACGCAGTCCTTTGCTACTGGGCACATATCTCGTTATCTTTCCGTCCACTGATTGCCATTCCTTTTCACTTGTGTTTTGCGCATTGATCCAGGTTTCATCCAAATACACTATGTCATAATGTTATTTGCGCATTTCCCTTGTTTCACGTAGGTATCTGCTTCTCGTGGCTCCTAAATGCGGTTGCTCGCAAATGATATTTCTACCTCCCTTGTACTTTCTAAACGTGAAACCTTATATGAAAGGACGCACATTAATGACACATCTCTGAAGATACTGCGACACCACTGAACCACTCCCCGTTTCACTTCTCAAGGCTCTTTTTGAAGGCCAATCCCGTGAAAAACGTGAAAATTTACTATTGAACGCTCATGTTTCCTCGTGAAGATGTAATACTTCTAATAATGTGCACTTCATCTCTGTCCCGTAAATTATATACTGCATATAAACAAACTTTGAAATCTGCTGTACAATCTCCAGAACAAATTTTTTGTTGTTGGGTGGACATCATGATAAGGTTATATGCTAAATCTCATCATTTTTCTCTCAGCTGGTTACTGAGATATGGAATTTTATATTCGGGCAGACAAAAATAAATGGACTATAGCCTGCCGATCTACGATAGAGAGTATTGAGTGCGGGGTTTTGTGATTGCACGATGGCTCTGGCTGAGTGTTAATTGCTGTTCATGTATATAGCATATAGTGTATGCCATGTGTGCGAAAACGGTGATCTGTATATTCACTATGTTAATATTGCTGTGATGTATGTATAAATGGTGTGAACCACATGCAACGTTTGAGATCTATGAGTGTGAAGAAACTCGCTGTGACATGTAGAATGATGAGCTAAGAGTTGCCTGTATTTTCTAAGACGTTGACAGGCGAGTTTAGGTGCTGTCAGAAGTGATTTCTTCTGGTGTGCGGCCTGCTAACCACGTGGCACTTGACCCCGTGTATCTCGGGCTAGTCGGGCTGCGTCAGTAGTCACGCCGTCCTGGCTGTCCGGTCTTGTTGTCTCAGGTCCTTCAGTGCAAGCCTGAGTGTCGGTCAAGGACGTAGTCCTGTCTCTCTGTCCCTGTGTCCTATTCATAGACTTAGTTAGTTAGTCGCAGTTCCAACTTCACAGCAACGGGTCGTCCCCATTATGCTCAGTTCCTGTGCCAGTGAATATCACACAAAACGCTCCCCACTGCCCAATGTGAAAAGTGGAAAAGACAGGAGTCTCGACAAACAACAGCCTGCACAGATACACTGTGCATAATGCCGCCGCCAGAATCTCAACACAATATTCCCCCACAAACCACCCAGTTCATTTCTGATGGAATCGGCAGTCATTTCCCCCATTTGGATGTTTCCTAATATTCACCCACACAGTCCACGAAATACAGTTCATCGTCGATGGCAGTGGCAGTCAACCAGAAGCCCAGCAGCCACGCATTTCTGCATCAGGCAAAACCCGGTAAACTCTGGGACATAGCCACCTGCCATCACACCGAACATGCAGTCACGTTCCAAAAAAACTTGGGCAGATTCAAAAGCATTTCACACGAAACCCACAGCTCACAGTGTCGCGCAACGCACTCACTCAGTAGCAGGGCGACGGAACCATCAAGCCTCCTTAGTCGCCTCTTACGACATGCGTGGTAGGCTACAGTGTTGCTATTCTTTGCTTCCCTTTTGGGCCCCGGCAACACACGGGAGATTCATAGACTTGTGTCCCCTTTATACACCAGCTGGTGGAAGACATCAAACTAAATAAAGTAAGTAAACGTACTATGAGAGGTACTTGGCGATATGGCTCTAGCCTCATATTTTAGAATTCGATGGATGATGTGATCAGTACCATGCTGGCCGCGTTTAATTTTCAGTACATGTCCAGGAACCCGTTTTACGCTGAGTCGTCTTGGGATCCAAGGTCACTAGTTAAAACCCTTGAAGGAGTTTTGAACACATCTCTGCCAGTCTGGCAAGAAAGCGGGCAAGTCGTTGCGCTACTAAGGCTCTTAGACATGTTAAAATGTTCCATAAAATGCACGTACAAGGAAAAGACATTAAGTAACATGAATTTTACGAATAAGTTTTTTTTATAATAGTGCGAACCAAACATTTCGTGTGGGTTATTTTCGTGCGCGAACTTTGTTGTATAGCAACACAACACAACTCGTTTGGAGAGAAGTACATGGCGTTTCGATCAGATCGTGGCTCTCAGTTTCACATTATATTGAGCACTTGTCAAGTTTCACCACATTCCTGGAAATGCACCAATATAGGTGATATATTTATCGTACTATGTCCACATTTGAATTAATCCACCACTGACTGATCTTCCAGAAACATTGCCTTGTTACTGCAAGTGTATGTTTCTAACCAATGATGACGTTTGATGGTGACCATAGATGAAGGTATCAATCTCGTGCAGGGACTCCGGAGCCACTGCAAGAAGAGCCCACTAGGATGTATGTACCCAGGGCATGCAGGTGTGCGGGGCAATGGACATGCTGATAATTAGCTACTGCTAATCCTCTGAGTGGAGAGCTACTTTCTTATGAATCTAAGGTGGTGAAGGATATATGTATTCAGATAGAGAGTGCAGCTGAAAAATTGGGGTATCCAAATCCTGAAAGACTGGCTCAGAAAGAAAGGAGTACAGGGCCTGGACTATATCCAAAAAGTGCAGCGGAAAAGCAATGCGGACTTGAAATTAAATTGCTGTTGAAATAACCAGAAATGCAAATTTTCAGTGGCTTTTGAATTGGGGAACCGAACAGTTGTGGGGATGTCCCGAGTACATCTATGTCAGTATTTAAGTTCAGTCTTCGGTATTTGTGACGTTTGATATGTTCCAAGTCATTTAGTTTCTGAGACACGTTGCTGTATACAACTAATAATTAGCCGCTGGGTATACTGGACGGCGAAACATCCAGAAGAGTGAGTTTCAGCTGTCATGTCTCGTCATAGTGGTCGGTTGACCCCTGATAAACACTTTCAGCTGTGGGAAGTAGTTTCGCGTAAAGTCTTCTTCCCATTCTCCTGCCGAAGTCCCATCTGCAAGAGGTCTGTGTTACAGATCTACCCTTCCTTTCCCCACGCTCAGACACAAAATGCCGCATAAGACGTGTGCTGGAACTTGCATTTGCAGAGAGAAATATTGGGATATAACCAATCTTTCTATTCACCACAGTGCAAATTGAAAGGTCAGTTCTAGGTCAAGTTCTGGTAACGTTTCCTCCGAGGGTGTCAAAAGACTTCAACCAAATAGAGGAGGGAGATTGCATGGTACACTTTCTTTATCTTCTCCTGTCTCACAAGCTGTCACACTAACCATCTCTATCCAATGGTTGTTCTTCTGTTGTAAGATACATCACATACAAATATTGATGGTTTTAGTTATAGCTGCTTAACATATAAGATATTTAATTAAGGTGTGCAACCTAAATTAACTTTTTGTTTGGTCATATACTATTTACATGACAATGTAGTCAACACAAGCATTTTTCAGCTGCTTTTGATGTCTTAACAAGTTTTACGTTCAGTAGTTTGCCATTGCTTTCAACGACAGGCTCACATACCTTTCCGTAAGAAACTAACGAGACGCGATCCGCTGCCGAATCTCGCGCAGCTGTGTTTCGTACGTGGGTATACGGGATTACGAACGGCGTCCTGAACATCTTCGTCATGGAGACCGGCAAATTAACAAATGCTTTGCGTAAAAATGAGTCAAAGCTACGAATAGACAAACGTAATATTAACTCTGCACAGAATAGAAAGAGTTAAAGTAACACATTCTTTTAACTGAACGTTTGAAAGTATCTGCTGCTCATAACAGAAACAAGTTACCAGAAGACAGATGATTAACTTTCCCCAAACATGCAACTCATTCAGCACACATACATTTCAACATAATTATTGTGATTTTTTTCCAGGTCATTTCTAACATGCAATGTTTCATTCTTAATTCAATAACCTCAGGTCAAACAGATGATCACCCCTAGACGGATGTTTGTTATTGTGGCCAGTGTCTACATAATCCTCATATCTTCTGGTGTTCCAATTTATTTTGTCAAGAAACTGGGGATGAAATTTGTTCCATCAAGGAACAGAACTCTACTGGGGTTTATCTCTATCAAAGATGGAGATTACTTTAGAATGATATACTACACACTTAATAGTGTTGTTGTACCATTTCTTGCCTTTATTCTCATCAGCGTCTGTACCGTTATCCTCGTTTACTATCTCCACCAACAAACACAATGGAGGAATGCCTCAACAACTTCGTCAGTAGCTAAGATTTCCACACGGAGTCACAACGTTTCCAAGATGGTGGTTATGATTTCTGCACTGTACATTTCCTGCACCATCCCGATAACCATAACTATGTTGGCTCTGGCATTCGAGCCTAGAATCAATTGGGGCGGGCCGGAAGTGAATTTAGGAATGATTGTTGGAGGTTTTGGGGTTATCGCCGAATCCATCAATCCCTCTGCAAATATTTTTATTTATTATCGCATGAGTAGTAAATTCAAAGAGGAATTTTTATACATAAGCAGTAAAATATATGCTCAGAAACTGTAGATAGTGGGATACAGATGATGATGAGGATGATGATGATGATAAACATACTAGTAATGCTTATTATTAATAATGTCATTTTTATTCTTATTGCTATTAGTAATTATTAGACACAGCATTGCTTTGCTGATCTAGCAGCTTCTGCAGCTTGTCGTGTTTTAGATATATTGGTGTCACCTTTCCTCTGGACTAAACAAGGCAGACCGAATGAGGGATCATGCGGTATGGTCAATATAGGGTCACTACAATTCAGCTCAGGTTTTGTGTTATAGAGAGGTACAACTCCATCCCTGGTCACGGAATTAAAGCGAGTTAAGGGTTATAAGTCCTTGTCTATTGGCGTAGATAGGGGCGCCAAAGGTTGCCTCTGATGGGAGACACATACAGGTGTCACTGATCATCTACCGCCAGTCTCAAGCTGGGCATCCTCCAGCCAATTGGGAACTGATCCTCCTCAGCGCGCGTGCTTCAATGGGAACTTGGGATATGGCAATATCTGTTTCGCAGGCTGTAAACAAATGCACTAGGTACTAAATGTAACAGGATAGGTTGGGGTAGGACGTATAGATGTTACACTGTTAATATCAGAACCAGCTCTAGTCAGGCCACAGGTGTAGTTAGTCTCCCGACCCCGTAGACACTAGGACTTTTCTTCTCTCTTTAGACTCTTTCAACCCCGGGAGAAACACTGCTGGTGGATCGTCCAGATAATGAACTCAACAAAGTGTCCATTAACTTTAAGTAAACCGTAAATGTATTGAATTAACAGATAACATAAAAGAATAGGTGAAGGATAATGCCGTCGCAGTATTCCGGGGACCGATCAAGAGGTCGTCACAATCAATGTATAGTTGTCATCATCGGGCCACTCAAAGAATGGGAAGCCGTCTGTAGTATGGAAACGCTCACCCGGCTTCCTTCCCAACGTGAAGTCCAGTGGCGATAATTTATCCCTCACAGGTCTCCGAGACTTGTCCCGCAAGACAACTTAGACTGGCGCGAGAACACCATTGTAGATTATTTGAGTAGGAATGTATAAGTCTCAGATGGTACCCGTTCTCACTCTGAAGCTGTACAAAGTCACACTTGGAGTGAAACAGTCCTAGCTGGGCGGCAGTAATACTGTCCTGATGCCACCCTCACGCAAATTCCCTAAGCCAGAAGACCTTCCAGTTCCCAGTCCATACAACGTGAGGACACTGTGTAGCGCTGGTAGATTATGCACTGTCCTGTCAACACACCACACGAGAATGGTGGTGCCATGCTAGAATAAATTCTGTCATATGCCAACATGGCCACAATGTTAACACAAGACACCTTACTTGAAATACGGGAGCCTCAGCAGTGGTGCAGGTGGGCGATGATTAGCAGATGGGCCAAAACCGTTGGCGAGCAATAATACTGCACGTTACTCTAACACGGGAAGTAGACGTAGACACCAGTCCTGGTATCAGCCTGGTTCCACAGCATCACTTGCAACATCGCTGCCATCTTTGCTCCGTACAAGAAAGCTGACCCTGAAAGGAGAGCAACGGGTGCTAGACTCCCGGACCACAGGTTGGCCAAACCCTATCTATGGGCAAGCTGCCCTCAGAATAAAGGGGCCACCCTACAAAGGGCCCTCCAACCCCGTTATTATTTGTGCCGAAAAGAAGTAACTGTTATGAAGGGGACTTTACCTAGTCAGGCCGCTTCAGGAACTGCCTTGTCTGAGAACATTATTGGATATGGGTACCAGTTCCGCCTTAGTTGTACCCTAACCTTAGAAATTCAATAACACCATCAAGTCCTCCTCTCCATCACACAGACGTAGCTGCTCCACCACCAGGCTTAAAATTTATATACTAGAGTCCCTAGTTATGTGTGAGCTGTCGGCGTTCCATAATGTAATACATGCCCCCTCAATCCCTCCCCTCATGAAAGAAAATCCTCCAGGCTGTCCCAGAACGGAATCAATTCGATAGAACTAGCAAAGGGAAGAAAGAGGAAGAGTACTGTGCATTAACGCCGACTCAACGTACATGCACACGCAATAACATCCGCCTCGGCGACTTTCCAAAACGCCACGCCGTACGACCTCCTCGACACACGGACCACGAATCACTGACCACGCACACTTTGCCCACTCACAAATGATCGCTTCCTAAATTAGTGGCGTGTTTATATTCATACGGATCGAACAAACCACGAGGTTGTGACTAACAGCCACTGCGAGCAGTAGGTTCCTGCCTCAGCGCGTTAAGAGCCCTATATCGGTGTGATTCTAGTGTGCTGCTTTGGTAGTGTGACCGTTTCTAAACAGGTCCGGCCTGTGGACACGCGAAACGAGTCACAACCGGGAGGCACCTTTATAGGTGGCTATTCAAGACGGTAACAACGAACATCCACCATACTTTATATGATAGAATTGCCCTCCTCTCAGCCTTCAGATCCAGTCAAGATCTTTAACTACTGTAGAGACGGTCTGGAGGAGTACCCACAAAGGGCTCCATCTCCCCTTGAAACGCAAGCTTTGATTATATGAAGCTTTTCCAAACATTAAGGCTGGGCGCAACTCACTACTGGGTTTCAACGGCAGCTCGCAACACACTGACGTCACCAATTTCAGTGCGTTGCTCCCGCTGAAGTATAATGTTTTCCGGGAGTTCGGGGATTTCCCAAAGCATTTTCTAATCCAGAGTCCCCATGAACAGAGTGTTCTGAACTTCACAGAAATCTATAAGAACCAAGTTTCCTAACAGAAGCCAAATCTTTCGGATGTTTTCTGACCCGGGATCTCCCGTAGGTACCATTAGCGGGAGGTTCTCGGTCCGATTAAATGCCGACAGTACAGACATACAGGTGATTTCGTGACACTAAACAGAAAACATAGAGACCTCAATCTACGACTGGCAACCGGGATATTCCACTGACCTGACGAATATTGACGATGTGAGAAAAATGGCTGTGATTTACGCAGAACTAATTCTTATTAACATTTAAATTTCTGGGCTGCAGGAGACTCGCCTCTCTAATAAAGGGTGACTAAGGGAAAACTATTACATATTTTTTGGAAAGGTACGGGTCAGGAAGTAAAAAATACAATATGGGGTTTGCTTTGCAGTAAAGAATTCACTACTGGGAATGATTGAAATTACAGCTGAAGGTAATGAAAGACTATCATCTCTGCGTCTGGCAGCATATTATCACTGCATATGCACTGACACTCACTTCCTCTGACGATGTGAAGGATTACTTCTATGAGGTGTTAGATTCTGTGATCAAGGCAGTACCAACGTCTGACTACATTTATATGATTTCAGTGAATGAAAATGGGTGAAGTCTTCTGGAGCATTGCACTAGAAACTGACTATGTATTTCAAACACTTTTTTTAAATTTAAAACAACAGAGCTGCATAAGGTCACATGGAAACATCCAAGATCTGGCCGTTGGCATCAGCTGGACTTCATCATCACACGGAGACATCATATGAATAATCATCATCATCATCTTCCACTTTTGCCGTTAAGCGTCGATGGAAGGAATAATTGGCGTTCCAGCTCCTGATGTGTGGCACTGGATATAGTCATTCCGCGTGATTGTACAATGTCTTTGATTTCGTCAATCTATTTTCTTCTTGAGTGTCCTCTTACTCTAGTCGTAGGTGTTATTTGATGTAGCGTAAGTGCTGGTAGTTGATGGTGTTGCATTTTAACTATATGACCAAACCATTTGATCTTCTGTATGTCAATAAATGTGGTATAAGGTGTTGATCCCACTGTCTGTCTGATAACATTTCTTACTTGGCCTCGGATGGTTAATTGTCAGCGCTCCTCAGGCATCTCACCTCATAGGTGTTGATTTTGCGTAAGTGTGATTTGGATAATGTCCAAGTGTGAGATTTGTAGCATTGGGTTGGTGTGAATATGCTGTTTATTATCTGTCGTTTTGGATGTCTCAGTATTGGTGATTAGTCATTGGTCATTAGATGAAATTGCATGGGCAATAAAGAACCTGAAGAATGGTAAATCACCTGGATGTGATGAGATACCAGCTGAGCTAATTAAAGCGGGAGGAAAAGAAAGCATACAAATATGTCAAGCATTATGTAAAAAGATATGTAAATATGGTGTATGGCCAAAAGATTGGAAGAGAACTATCTTCATTCCAATACCAGAACAGGGCAACCTAAAATTATGCACCAACTATAGAACTGTTGCCCTGATCAGTCATGCAAGTAAAATTCTACTAAAAATCATAATGGGAAGACTTCGTAAGAAAATGGAAGAAGAAATTAACGTGGTTCAAGCTGGATTTAGACAAGGAAGAGGAACAAGAGATCACATTCTCAATATGCGTTTAATAATAGAGAAGTGCAGAGAATTTAATGTAAACCTATTCTCATGTTTTGTGGATTATTCAAAGGCATTTGACTGTGTACAACATCAGAAACTTTGGGAAATCATGAGGAATATGGGCTTTCCACCACATGTAATAAAACTCATAAGAATGCTCTATCTAGACCAACAAGCAGCGATTAGAATAGATGGCGAGACATCAGATTGGTTTGACATCAAGCAAGGAGTCCGTCAAGGATGTGTACTGTCCCCCTATTTGTTTAACCTGTACGCCGAAAATATAATGAGAAATGTAAGAGATGATTTAAATAGGGAGCTAAATGATGCCCTAAATATCGGTGGTCTTGAAATACAGAGATTCGGTATGCTGATGATACAGTATTGCTATCCACAACACAGACTGGTATAGAAAACCTAATAGCCTCAACCCAATTAAATAGTGAAAATCACAACTTGTATCTTAACATTGCAAAAACAAAGATAATGCAAACAGATAAAACCACTATGGAGAAAGAAATATATGTTAATGGGGGAAAATTGGAGGTGGTAGAAAATTTTGAATATCTTGGGTCATTGATTACCAACAACGGTGACACAATGAAAGAAATTAAACGACGACTATCAATTGCTCTTCAAAGACTAAAACAACTGAATAAATTATGGAATGGGACAGACAGAACTACAAAAATTAGATTTTTAAGAGCATGCATCTTTCCCATTGCAACATACGCCTGTGAGACCTGGACACTTACTAAACAAGCTGAGCAGCGCATAAATGCCTTTGAATATAAATGTTATAGACGAGTTCTAAGAATATCTTGGGTAAAGAAAAGAACAAATGCATCAATACTTCAAGAGCTGAATATTGAAGAAGGTTGGCTATTAAAAACGATAAAACAAAGAAAATTGAAATATTTTGGTCACTTGAAACGTCACGAAAGTTTGGAGAGAACAATAATGGAGGGGTATATGCCTGGGAAGAGAGGAAGAGGAAGGCCAAAGAGAAAATGGGTGCAGGATGTGGCGGATGATCTCCAGATGGGTGTATCGGATGCGAAACATTTTGTTTATGATCGAGAGGTTTTCCGGAATGTTGTTATGGGAGCGAGGTTCTGCAAAGGACATGCTACTGAATGAATGAATGAATGAGTATTGGTGATAGTTGATATGTAAGCGCACATGCTTTTTCTCATCTGATTTCGATTTCCCTGTCCAATCTACCATCTTCTGTGAATACTGTCCAAGATATTTAAATTGTTTACCTTGTTTCCAATTCCAATTCTAATTTTTAAAAACAAAATATTCCAAATTCGGCCTCTTCAGCTGTGGTTATTGTTGAGGTCCGTGGTTTTTTGTGGGTTCATTCACCCTAATTCTTGCCTTGTGAGTCCTATCTCGGACTGGTTATGTTGGTTTGTGTCTGTGACGTCAGCTGGTGGTTGGTTGGCAGCTATCCTTTGTCTTCGTCTTCACTTGTGGTTTTCTTTGTTGATGCAGGCTCCTGGCTCGTCTGGCTTGACTGGGCGCAGTCCTTATAACACGCCAACACCAATTGTAAATTTGTGTTCAGAGACGGTGGAAAGAACGCAGGCAATGAATTACCTGGGAATACGGTGTGATTGAAGCCTTGCTTATAATAAGCACATAGACCAGGTGATAACAAAGGCCAAGCGGGGGTTGGCGGCAGCAAACTGTGAGCAGCGCCATCTATGTCTTCTATACGAAGGGCTGGTCATGTCTGTTTTGGAGTATGCGATGGCAATCCTGACTCTCAGCCGTAAGCAGATAGAAAGGATGGAAAGAATACAGAATGAAGCTACGCGCATTATTCTTGGATATACAAGAGATACAGCATGCAGGGCGATGCGCTACCTTCTTGATTTTCCAACCATTGAAGACAGAATACAAGACTGCAGAACTCGCGCCTACCTCAGAGTTAACGCAAACGCACAACATCCACTGCATAGTGAAATTATGATGGTGAAGGGCAGCAGGTTAAAAAGAGGACGGTCGTGGATTGGTCAAGCCGAAGACATTCTTCAACAGGTGTGTTCACTTGTGGACTTAGAACCTGACGAGGAGTGGGTACAAGTGCCAACAGATATCTGCACATCCTTTTCAGTTTGCATCCAACTAGACAGAAAATGCAGACAAGAAAACCCGGCAGCAGTGGAGGCTGAAGTACAAGCGTTGATTTTCGACAATTCGCTAGTCGGTGATGCTGTCATTTACACAGATGGATCGGTCGTCCGACATGTGAGAAGCTCATGGGACTTTACGGCTCAGGCCGGAGGGAGAATTGCGAAGGAGGACTCTGGTGTTTTGATGAGACCACAAGTAGCCTGACTATGGAAGTCATGGCAGTAAGTAAAGCAATAACATGGCTCGAGACACAGACATTCACTAGGGCACGTTTCCTTAGCGACTCAATGAACATACTCAAGAGGATAGAGATGGGGGGGGGGGGGGATCCGAAGAGAATGGTTGCTGTCTCTAGAGCGGTCTCGGCTGGCAAAGATTAGTTTCATCTTCGTGCCACGGCATGCGGGAGTACAAGGGAATGAGTGGGCTGACAAGCTCGCAGGTGAGGCTACTGTGGAGGGTGGACGCGCCATGGACCAGGCTGACATTCTGAATGCTCTACGAGAAGCAAGACTTTTGCGAGAACCAAGTTATGACTGTGAATCTACAACCATGGCCAGACTGCGAGAACAGCAAATTAAAAGAGGAGTGTCCAAACAAGAACACTACAAGGTCATTTTCATATTGTTCGCATCGTAGTCTGGCTTGCTCTACCCTTTCTTCGTATTCAGCTTCATATATTTTTTCCTCTGCCATAGAGGTATCGTGGCTGGACTACTGGCTTCTGCTTGCTGTTTCTGATTGGTCTGAGGCTTGGCTCCATCATACGTCTTTTTGTCTCCTTTTTTGTGAATTGTCTTCATCAGTTTTTCGATGTTTTTTGGTGGTGCTTCACCTTGCTTCATCTCATCTGTTGTTTTGGATTGGTGCTGCGTCCTTTCGGCGTTCGGTAGTTCTCTTTCGGTCTTGATCATTTGTAGGATTTCCTCGTTTTCCTTCTTCATCTTAGCCATGCGCTCCATCTCTTGTTTGATGTTGAGCTGGATCTCTTTCATGTCGGCCAGAAGCTTCTCATTATCGCTGGTTGGTGCTGGCGTCAGTATTGCCTTGACGCACTTCTTCAGCTCGTCTATTTGGTGCTGCAGTTGGTCTCTTTCAGCTTGTGATATACCCTTGGTTCTCTCGCCCCTCAGCATTGCTTCCTTGAATGGTCTTTGTAATAATTGCGATCTTTAAGGCGTCTCTGTGTCGTTGCAGGTACGGACAGCCCAAGTATCTGGATCCATGCTTGCCCAGGCAGTTGGCGCACTTTCGTTTATTGTTGGGTGCTCGGAAGTCCGTGTCCAGCTTGGCCAGCGGACACTCCTTGAAGCCGTGGTGATCGGCCCAGTACCGGCAGATTTCCGTCTTACTGCGGCATGCTGCTCTACTGTGACCGGCCCTCTGACATCTGGAACATTGGGTGAATCTTGGAATGAATATCTCTGGCTGCTGCATTCTCTTGTTGATTGATACTGTGATCGGCATCTCGCTGCCCTCTGTCGTTACCACTGCCAATGTTGTGGGTATCTTGGAGTAGGTGAGGAGCCGCTCTGCCTTTAAGAATCGTATGAGAAGATTCTCTTCTCGTAGCTGCTTCATGATTTCTTTGTCTGATAGCTCCATTTGGATACGCTTGGTATCCCACTTGATTGTCGGTGAGTGTGTGTTTCCGACTCTGGTGTCTTTCTCCTCCCTCTGCTTCTCAGTAGGTTTGTCTCACGTTTGTAGTGGGTTGTCGTCGTCCTTCCTCGTGGTAGCTTCGTTAAAGGATGCTTGAGGTTCTTGTTGTTTACTGCAGCTCGCCGGTAAGTTCACTCCGCTCGTCTTCTTGTCGGCTACCACACTGCACATCTTGGATTCCGCGTGTTTCTTGGTGTTCTTGCGACGTGCCAGTTTCCCCCGTATCAGGCTGCTTGACTTGTTCAGGTGACTTGTCTTGCTAGCGCTCGCAGTGTGAATGCATGACAAAGAAGTTGGCAGCGGTGGGATTTTAACCCACGCGTCCGAAGAGACTGGTGCCTTAAACCAGCGCCTTAGACCGCTCGGCCACGCTACCCTTAAACTTGTTTCAGCGATGTGCTATTTATATGTATACTAACTGGACCAAGAGATCTGCTAACTTGCATTACTTCGGTTTTGGCTGAAGAAATGCCATCGCAAAGGACACTGTGTCAGCTGACCTAAGGCGAAATATCATTCTGAGACCTTTAAACAGAAGGAATCAACATTAGATATGCAGATGATTCAGTCTAGATTGCAGACAATGAAAAGGACAAGCAACATTTAGTAGATGCGGTTGTTGCACACAGTGAACAACTATGGTTAGAACTGCATAGTAAGAAGACACAGATCATGGTCGTCACTGGGAAGAAGGAAATACCACAATGTGATATACGAGTAAATTGGCATATTCTTAAGTAAGTGAATCGATACAGTTATCTCGGATCATTCATAACATCTAATGGGAGATGCCTTGAAGAGATTAGAACAAGAATTGCCATTGCAAAGGTAGCCTTTTGCAAGATGAAAAGACATACTGATCAATATAAAGATATCAATTGAAATGCGAAAAAGAGTGTTGAAGTGCTACATAGAACCTATACTTTTGTATGGATGTGAAGCGTGGACAATAGGCAGTCAAGCTGAAAAACAGCTGATGACTGTGGAAATGTGGTTTCTGAGGAAAATGCAAAGAATGCCATGGACAGACAGAAAAACAAATGAACACGTCCTTCAAGAAACAAACGAAGATCGTAAACTGATTAGAGTCATTAGACGTAGACAGTCAAAAGTTTTTGGGCATGTTATGAGAAGAAATGACTTGGAGAACTTGGTGACGACTGGCAAGATCGAAGGGAAGAGACCAAGGGGACGACCGAGAAGTAAATACCTGGATGGCTTGGCCACGTGGCATGGTCGAGACAGGAACACGGAGCTGATCCACGACTCTGGCGATCGAGTGAGATGGCAGAACATGACCGCCCACGCTTATCGGCATGGCACATGATGGATGGATGGATTGTATCGTACATGGTGATGTAAAATCATAGCATTGTTTAAACCATTCCATAAGACTATCATTTCCCATCACTACCTAGTATATGTGAATGCTTATGTCTCGAAATCACCAGTTAACTATCATCATACTGCAAACTATCTTACATTACTTTCTGGGGGACTTATAACAGAGTTATAGGAGTTGGGAGGCATTACGGTGCGCAACGTGAAGGTTTTGTTATGGAGCAGTGCACGGGTAAGCGCCATAGTAGGAGGTAGCTATGGGGGGTTGTGGTGTGATGACAGAGTGGTCGGGAGGTTAGTAACCGCAGTAGTTAATCATCGGACCGGTCGCATGTTTGGAATCCATCTAGAACGATAGCGGGACTCTGTTTTTATAAATCCCAATTGTTGTCAACCAACTTGAGTACTGCTATGCCTTCGTTTGATATGAGAACCTTCGTTTGATATGAGAACCTTCGTTTGATATGAGAACCTTCGTTTGATATGAGAACCTTCGTTTGATATGAGAACCCAATAAAAACGGAAACCGAAGGATATGGAGTTGATTTGTCTGTAATTCAAGATTAACGACTTTGCCTCGACTTTGCCTCCCCTACTCTGTTATAGACTCGTTATATTAATCAGGGAGGGAAGACTGTCAGGGAGTAAACCTGCTCTGCCTTGTAATCGACTAACAGTTGTAAACATCTAACCTCATCCATCCCACTCCTTGGAAATAACAAGACCAGCTACTTTGACCTTTTTACGAGCCATGTTTAGTTGTGTTCTTGTGTATCCAGGGACTTAATCTCATGTCAGCCTAAACGAGACTTTTGTTCCGAGCTTGTTTGCCTGGAAAGGGAGTGTCGAGGAGGTAAACCCACACCCTCTACAAAGACAGTGTAAGCGATAACTCAGTTAGCTAACAAATAGGAGTTCCACAATACTCCTTATATTAGCAGCTTATGACAAGCAGTAGTAGCAGCAGCAGCAGCAGCAGCAGCAGCAGCAGAAACAGTAATCAGAGGAAGAGGAAGAAATGAACAACACTAGAAGGAAAATGGAACAATAGCAACAAGGACAACACGAACAATGACAAAGAGACAACAATAGCATCAATACATACGGAAATAACAAAAACAACAAGGACATCAAAGAGAAGCAAAAGTATTTTAAAAGAATAGAAAGTTCAATAAAAACAAGAACGAGAAATCGCAACAGAAACAAATTTAGGCAACAAGGACAATAACTACATAGATAAAACAAAAAGAAAAGAAATTCCGCTGTTATGAGCCAGTCCTGCAGAAGTTTCATTACGTCATCCCCTCGAAAGGTTAGTTGATCCCGTCAAAAGGTTAGTTCAGGGGTGGTGTAGCCAGTCGTCCCTAGGGGGAAAGTGGAGTCAACAGGCACACTGTTTAAAATCATTTTCCTTATTGTGGGCCTCTGCCGGACCTTTGTCTACATACCCCCTGTAAATCTTAGGTACCCTATCCCTCTCTTTCCTCTTCTTCTTCTTACCACTAAACAATACCCTTCATATTGTTTCAGAACATACCCACACAAGACTGTATTTTAACAAATGATAAAATAAAACATTTAATACAGAAATTGTCACGTGTGTGTGTGTGCACTGTTTGCGTGTGGAAATATGTAGTATTTTCTATGGTGTATGCGAGAATAGATTAGTGAGCTCAGGATCGTTCTTCATCACAGTCGGCCATACCACATCACATGATCGTAAGTTCCAAACAGGTCTCATCGAATGACGAATTGCTCCGGATGATGGTTGACCTTCTGGAGTTAATCATATGTATATCCTGGGTGACTGTTATCCGCCACTGAATATGGCCTTTTACTGTCCCTGAATCAGGAACACACTATGTACCTATTATGTTCCGTAACTTCCTGATACCGACCAAGATCTCCCTATATCTCGCACAAGTTTAAAGAAAACTTTCTGTCCTATTGCAAAATGTTGCTGAATGAATGTCTTTACTCTGCAACCTCTCTACAACCTATAGTGATGGTCACTAGATATAGTCACAGTTACTTTAAAATCACTGTTATTTCACCTCTCTACCTAATATTGTCATTATCCTTGGAGGTGCTAATAGTTTCATAAAAACAACTGCCCTGAGCACTCAATCACTGCTACACTGGACCTTTCAGGATAACACTCCTGATTTCTATGAGTTTATAATTTTTGGAACGATATACCATTTCCGAGGCCATTTCGTATAACTGCACTCAGTGTGACTGCTATTTTTCTCCTCTCCCAGCTGTCCTTAATTTCTCGGGTACAGTAAAATATCACTCAGTGTGACTGGCATTGTCCACACCTCGTAGTAATACTTTCTTTCTGTTAAACAGTTGAACCTGTAGAGAATAGAACAGTCTGTGAGAGAAAACCCCTATTCGAATCCACTGTATGTGATTATAAGTCAATGGCGATAATCAGATATTTATCCTGTTTAACCTGGAACTACCCTCCGACATCAAGGCAGAGGCGTTCGTCACATTTGGGTGATAAGGGAAAGGAAAGACCAAACGGAAAAACACAGGAGCCCCAGTAGGCCTCACTACCGGAATATCCCACCATTTACATTTCCCCTATTCCCCCAGCCATCCCATTACACTGGTCTTACCCTGCCGAGTGAAATGATATATAACTCTACCTCTTTAAGCTAGGCATCAGCCAGCTGTGGCCGACGCTCCCAGATTACGTTCTCCCAACACACTATCACTAAGTTCCAGTCATAACTCTATTTATAAATAAACTACCTTATGCTAGTGTTCCGAGTTTGAATTCACAATTCACAACATGAAAAACAATGTCCCTTGTTTCCAGACAACATGGGGACACTGTGAATCCATTCTCCATTCGAATTGGAACACACAAACACTCCCGTTATCTGTAATTCGTAAACAGACTGAACACAGATTCCGTCAACTCCCCCCAACCAAAATGTTGCACGAGTGACGTCACTCACGTGACCGGACTTCAATCAAGACGGCACCGCCTCCCCCCTTCTCCATTCTCCTGAGATCCGGGCAAGTCAACATGCCGACAATTTTCTTTGATTTCGGTACTTCTCCCGGTGGTGTCTGAAATCGGGAACATATTTCCCACATCTAATAGTTGTGGCGCCTAGCGATAGCGGCTTTCAGGCCTTTCATCGATCTGGATCGAAATCCTTCAGTATTATGTGACAGGTGGCCAACCCTTTCAGCATGCGGGCCAAATTTCAGAAATAATATTTCCTGCCGGGCCATGCACCTAATTTTTGTGTGTTAATTAAAGTAAAGCCGGTCTCTCTGGCTGTGGGGTTACAACACTTTCTCTCTGTAATCCCGTTTATCACGCAGAGTCTCGTAGTGGAGCGAGAGCTGAGGCGGTTCGACCCCCGCTCGTGACTTGCGGGATACTGAGCCGGCCGCTCAGAAAGCAATGGCAAACTACTGAGCGTAATCTTGCCAAGAGATCAACATACAGCTGAAAGATGCTGGTGTTGACAGCTAAGACCTGTAAAGGATATGCTAAAAAAAAAAAAAATTAAAGTAAACAAGCAAGCGTGCTACAGCTTCGACCACATCGTCACTTCCCACTCCCCGGGCCGCAACATGACTCCTGGCGGGCCACATGCGGCCCGAGGGTCTCGTGTTGGCCACCCCTGGGTTAGTTGGACAAATACCTTGAGTTATGGGACTAATGTTTCCTTGGATGCTGCCTTCTGCTGTTGGCGGCGGCGCGTTAGAAATCCAGTGGAGAACCCATTGAGTTGTAAGATATCCATTCTTTAGAGAAGTACGAAGATCTGTCAATTACAGTTTATCACGCATAACATATTAATGAACTACACTTTGACTAGTTGAAAATTATACGGGAATAGTACTGATAAATCTAGTTGACAGTGAATAGCTACGTTAGCTGAAGTGATGCTAGCACTGCCAGCATAATATGTGGTTTTGTAATGGTAATCACTATTCTGTCCAAAACAATACAGCAAGGTTATGCATTAATTAAAAACCGTTGCACACCTAGTAGGTCACATAATTATATAATGAGTTGTGACTCCTTATTTTCGGTCGTCACTTCATCCGACGGAATTTTTGGCACCCGTGCAAAATGAAGACTATATTGAAGACAGAGTCGCCTAGGTGATCAGGCAATAGTCGTTCAACAGTTGGGACATGAGCTCCGCATCAATGTTGGGGCAAACAACGGACTGACCACTATATTGCCACAACTACATACTACATACTGATGACATATCTACACCAGTAGAACAATATGACGAATTCTTACACCAGCTCTCCATTATCGTGTGACTTGTATTAAACTTATCGGAAGTGTTCAAGCTGAACCAAAGATGGAATGCTTTCAGTTTGAAAAGAATGCACTGTGATAACACGCTTTCTTAGTGTGTGTGTGTGTGTGTGTGTGTGTGTGTGTGTGTGTGTGTGTGTGTGTGTGATATTGCATGTTCGTGTGTGTGTCAAAGGGGGATTTTTGCATGGGTATGTGAGTAATAAAGAGGTTATAATATCCACTAAACATGGCTAATATTTTGTTTATTTTGTTTAAGAGATAGTCCAGAATTATAAAATAAATAATCTCTCAAAGGATGGCATGGTTATTGGGCATTCTATTGGTAAATATGAGTATGACAACGCATATCTTATCTGATCTCAACGTTGGTAGACATATCCTCAACTTCATACTGAAAAGAGATTTGGTTGCGTTCTGTATCGTTTACAGAAAGCAAAACGCCAGATTTGCAACTTTCTGTTGACACGCCTGACATCGGTGTGAGTATACAATGTAACCTTGTTTTACCACTTTTCTTTTTGGATGTCTCATCGGTTACTCAGACAGCTGCTTGTTGTTCATGATATAATGGTTTAAATAAGCGGGTCAGTTGTGATGGAAATTCCGTATCAGTCATTTAAATTTAACAATTTATGATTGTGAACGCCGACAAAGGTCTTACTGTAGTAAGATAATTAAGCATGACAAACTATGTTGTATTCTCTACATTTTCTGAACACCTCTTCATGGTGATTCATATGATTTTGTTAGCATGCTGTATTAGTTCTAAAATCTAACAATGGTGCACAATACCGTCTTCTGAACTCCCAGTTCCCTTCTTCACTTTGACAACTTTGTCATCCATATTGACGTGGATAGGCCTTAGGTTCATATCAGAATGCCTCCCCCGATGTGTCTCCACCTTGACGTGGTGGGGGAGCTTGCGTGTCCCATAGACCTCATTTGCTTGCCGATGGGTGGAAAATTACATATCGGACAGCTTATGGGATAGGGACCAGACTAAGAGAGACACAACCTGCTGCTCTGCAGGCATAGACTGAGGATAGCAGTCAAAATTTAAATGAGGTGCACAAAGGCAGAATTTCTTGGTCCGGACAAAACTCTTAAGGCTCCCTGTCGAGGGCTGTGGCTGAACGCCTCTAAGCCACAAACCCTCGGATCTTAGAGCCAGGCTGATACCCGTCTACCGGAAAATAGAAACATGATACTGAGCAAGCTACATGCTCAGGTCTGATACATGTTCGAAGGCTCCCAGCTGGGGGATATGAGAGTTTCCCGGATGAAGGGGCCTGGCCGTTTCCCGTTCACTGCTGCACGAAGGTAAGGTGCTGAGCCGGCAGCACATGTAGCCTACCTCGTGAGCGAGTACAAAAAAGTCAGAAAAGTGCCCCAGTCGAAGGGTTACGGAAACTGTCTGTATCTAACTCATAGAGAGTGTAGACAAAAGTGGAAGAATGTCTCATCAACGCGAAATGGAACGCACGGCGAGCGAACCTATTGCGTGGTCTGAAGTCACAAGCAAAAGCTTACCGAGTGGATGTCACTCGCAGTCTGACCGCTCCTGGTGTGTGATTGAGCGATCAGTGGCAAGTGGGATGCCCAACACATGGAAGTGAGGAACTAAAGCAGCCATGAGCAGGACGTAAAAACTCCTTGGGTGAGCCCAGTCTCAGAGCAATATGTGCCGGCTCTGCAATTATGGAAGCCTCCTTGGATAGCGAGATAATGCCCATGGTCTGCCCCTGCCTTCCCTTGAGGGCAGACCACGATATCGTTGATCGTTCTATCTTGACCAGCTGAGATGTGGGTGACATTACAACAGTCTAACGTGTCTCGAAACCAGAGGAAGGCTAACCTCACTTAAACAAAATGCCCGCCGGAAGTCGGAAGTGTCGTCCTACGGGTGGCAAACTAAAAATTGACACTACGCATTTACGTCCGAGTGAAATGTCTCGTCCGAATGTCTCCCGTGCTAGGAACAGCTCTGACTACCTAGTTTCCGAATGCCGCTCTTGTTCGGAACAGCTCTGACTAGGTAGTTTTCCGAATGTCCGCCGTGCCTGGAACAGCTCTGATGGGTACAGGGACAAGCACATGTCCGAAAACTCGCTTAGTGGAAACCAACCGCAGAGCTGACTGGTTTGTGCAGGAACGGCCCAGGGCGAGCGAAATGCCCAATATATTGAAGTGAGGAATTTAAAACAGCCATGAGCAGGACGTGACGATTCCCTCGGTAAACCCAGCACCAGAGCGTTATGTGCCGGCTCTGCAATTATGGAAGCCACCCAGGATGGCGGAAAATGCTACGGACTGTCCCTGCCTTCACTTGAGGGATGACCGTGTAGTCTTCGACTGTTCCAACTAGACCAGCTGAGATGTGGACGGTACCACAAAAGTGAGAGTCTCCCAGGATTGCTAACCTGGTCAAAAATGCACGCTAAAAGTCGGATGTGTTGGCCTGAGGGTTTCGACCCGAGGGTGCCTAACCAGACACACCGCAATCACATCTGAAAAAATCACTCCGGATGAACGCAAAGAAGAAGATATCAGAATGCGATCGGCGTTGCCAGTAGTGGGTTGTGCTCAATATTTAAATTTCAAATCCCGAAACAACCACATAATCAATTGATTATTGCTCACTGGATTTAGGAGGCCTGGTGTTCCTTGCCAGTGAGAAGTCCTGATCGTTCGGGTCCCATCGATTGACGGACGTCGGTCGAGGCGATTGGGCAATCTTGAGCATAGCCTACGATGGATAGCGTTGTGATATTCTGTTGTGATAATTAGGTGTGTCCAGTGTGTGCCGCGTGGTTACACACCCGTTTCACACGCGTGATCCGGGACTGTTTCCGGATCCGGTCAGGGATATGCACTACTGACTGAGCTCAAATGAGGGCGAAACTCGAGTATAGTGCTTCCATATTGACGTGGATAGGCCTTAGGTTCATATCAGAATGCGATCGGCGTTGCCAGTAGTGGGTTGTGCTCAATATTTAAATTTCAAATCCCGAAACAACCACATAATCAATTGATTATTGCTCACTGGATTTAGGAGGCCTGGTGTTCCTTGCCAGTGAGAAGTCCTGATCGTTCGGGTCCCATCGATTGACGGACGTCGGTCGCGGCGATTGGGCAATCTTGAGCATAGCCTACGATGGGTAGCGTTGTGATATTCTGTTGTGATAATTTGGTGTGTCCAGTGTGTGCCGCGTGGTTACACACCCGCTTCACACGCGTGATCCGGGACTGTTTCCGGATCCGGTCAGGGATATGCACTACTGATGAGCTCAAATGAGGGCGAAACTCGAGTATAGTGCTTCCATATTGACGTGCATAGGCCTTAGGTTCATATCAGAATGCGATCGGCGTTGCCAGTAGTGGGTTGTGCTCAATATTTAAACTTTGTCATCTTTTGAGGGATTATTTATTTTATAATTCTTTACTATCTCTTACATAAAATAACCATAATGTTAGCCATGTTTAGAGGATATTATAACCTCTTTATTACGTACCTACCCACGAAATAATCCCCCGCTTACACACACAGTAACCGTATGTTTATTACCGTAATGGCTACTGTCCTTTCTCAGTTCGTCACTTCACTATACCCAAGTTCACACATATGATCTTTCTTACTCTGATATTCATTATCGGCTTTGCCAAGCGATGCCTCGGGGTAAACATAAACTCTGCATGTAAACTTGATAACACAACAGCTCGTCAATATAAGAGCATCAAATGGTAGGCTATGGAAACCCAACTCGAACTGAAGAAATAAGTCGACTCCGTTAGACGTTGGCAGTTACGACGCTGTTTATTTCTGCAGCGCACAGGCTTGTAGCAAATAATTCGGCAATAACAAAGAATAAAATACTGTGCCTGTTATGTACAGGCTGGTCAGTATTACAATTAGAATTAAAACCAACATCATGTCCCAAGCCATCTCTGCTAAAAATTCCTAAACAGTTGTCCTTGCCCGTCAACACGGCGTCCTTCTCTCTATCCGTTCTCTTCGAAGTGTCCTTTCTGACGTTTCTCTGATATCGAGTTTCTGCATTCGTCTGCATATTCATTCGTGGCTTATATGAAGGTTGTCTCCACACTTTTACTGGTCCATTCCTTGTATTAACTCAGCCACCAATGCGATATAGTGTCAGTGCCTCGCCAACCTATTCTTCTCAAATCCACATAAGCTGCCGCTCCATGAAGCTCTCAAGTCCGTCTGTTGTTGTTGTTGACAATCTTGAGTGGCGTTTTTGTCTTACTACGTCAATGCCTAGTTTTCCACAAGATTTGGGTTGTAGGATTATCTGTTATTTCTGATTTACCTCATTACGTCACACCTGCTACTTGGCAGCCCCCCCCCCCCCTTGAAAATTATCCAATCATTTTTAAACTGTCATTGATTAGTATCACCTGACAAGTAGCAGTGCAGACTCAATGAGCCATATGTATACAATCTACTGTGCTAATAAGATGGTATTGTCTCGTATTAAGCACACACAAAATCTCATTAAAATATTATTATAATTCGGGCACGCACTCCAGTCTACACTTAACGGTAGACGTCGTGTAGCACTGCCTATGGGAGGGCTGTGCTAACTACACTATAACCTAGTAATAGTCCATAATTTGCCGAAACCGACAAGCGTCCACACCCAAAGCTATAAAACCCGAGTGTGGGGACCTTGTGTGATTAACTGGTACCAATCCGCCTATATTAGTTTTGACTTGTCACTATATTCTAAATTTGTTTTTCACCTGCTATGTCATCGGTCCTTTTTATTTGGATAGGTGGTTTCCCGTCGGAGTAGCTGTTGCCGTGTAAAATCGTATCAGTATCCTTCCATTCGTTGTGACGGCTATGACTTCTTATGTCTTGCTAAATATCAATGTGGCTCTGGCTAAGATCGCCTCATACCGTAATAAATGCAATGTAGAATCACTCTCAACATGTGATATAATCATTGTCGCCTTGTATATGTGGTGACGGTAATTCAATATGTTGGCCATAATCATTTAATTAACGGAGTCCTAGGAGAATCGTACTCTTATATAAACATAAATGGGTTTCCACTAAAGAGGAAGTGTGTGGGTAGGGGTATTGTGATCGAGAGATGTTTGGTTGGGGTGGGTGGGTGGGGGTGTGTGGGTGCGGGTGTGTGGGTGCGTAGTGGAGGATGTATGCGTGAGTGAGTGTGTGTTGGTGGACGGGTAGGGAATGCGTGTGTGGGTGGGGAGAGGTGTGTGGTGTGTTGGTTGGGGATATTGTGTGGGTGGGGGATTTTTGTGGTGTGTGAGTGGGGGTATGTGGGGTGGATGGGTAAGGGTATCTGTGTGGGTGTGGGTGGGAATATTGTGTGGTATATGGGTAGGGGACATGTGTGTGGTGTGTAAGTGGGGATGTGTTGGTGAGGGATATGTGTGTGTGTGTGTGTGCATGGGTTGGGAATTGTGCGTGGTAGGGGGTGTATGTGATGTACGGGTGGGGGATTGTGTGGTAGGGGATTATGTTATGGCATGTGTGGGTGGGTGGAAGTTGTATGTGTGGGTGGTGGGGTGTGTGTGAGTGGATTGGGGATGTATGGGTGGTTAGAGAGATGTGTGTGTGTGTGTGGGGGGGGGGGGGGTAGGGACATGTCAGTTGGTGGGGATGTGTGTGTATGGTTTGGGGATGTGTGAGTGGATGTGCGATGTGTGGGTTGGTGGGGGATTGTGTGCATGGGTGGGGAATATGTTGTCGATTGAGATGTGGCTGGGGGATGGGTGGTTTGAGGTGTGGGTGGGGAGAGGATGTGTGGGTTAGGATGTGTATGTGGATGGGTGTGGGATGTGTGGGTTGGTGGGGGAATGTTTGTGGGTGACGAGTGTGTTTTGGTTGGGGGATCAGGTGAGGGCAGTGTGGATGGGGGATGTGCGGGAGGGGGATGGGTCGGTTGGTGGGGTATGTATGTGTCCCTTGGTGTGCGTGTGTGTGGGTAGGTGGGGTGTGTATGTGTCCCTTGGTGCGCGTGTGTGTGGGTAGGTGGGGGTGTTGTGTGGGTGGGGTGATGTATGGGTAGGTGGGAGATGGGCCTCATAACATGGTAATTAGCCTTGTTTATGTTTACAACATTCATTTCACAATGTTTATTTTTCTTACTATGTAAATGTATAATGCTCATGATGAACGAAAGACGAGTGATAGGAAGGGCCGAATGTAAGACGGGCCTGCACGCCCAATTTGTGACCCTAATAAAGTTGATTTGATTTGATTTTGATTTGATTTGATTTGATAATCAATTTTTTGAACCAGTAACTCTTTAATCAAAATAAACTTAATTAACCCTGGAATAAATAGAAAATAGCATAATATGCACATCCTTTCATTGTGTCATGCTATTCAGTCCGAAAAAAACTTAATGTATAGTCTGTATTCTTCTTCGTCTGAACTGTATCGTGTATGTGTTCAAAATATCATTAATCAACATTCTACTAGCAAATATAAATGCAACAATTTAAATATCTTCATATCTCATAACTCTTTCAACGATGGATGAAGTAATATGTGAAACGTGACGTATAATTCAACGAAATAGATGTGATGTGTGAATCTGCGCAATGACGCGAAGTGTGAATGCGAGCAAATTCGATGATACGACGCGTGGATATATCCAATGATGTGAAATGTGAATCTGAGTAATCATGTGATATGTGAATTCGATTCCTGACGTGACAGGTGAATCTGATCGAAGACGCGAGATGTGAATTCGATCCATACTGTGAAATATGAATCTGATTAATGACGTGGCGTGTGAATCTGATCAATGATGTAACAATTGAAACTGATCTAAGATGCGAGATGTGTATTCGACCCGTGATGAGACGTGTGAATGCGACCAATGATGAGAAATGCGAACTCGATCAATGATAATGAATGTGAATTCGACCAATGCTGATAGATGTGGACTCGACCAATGATGACAACTGTGAATTCGATCAATGAATATAACTTTAAATTCTGCCACTGATGACAACTGTGAACTCGCTTCATGATGTGCAATGTGAATGAATAAAAGTTCGCATGACTAAAGCAAATATGTAAATAAATTAAATTAACTAATAATAACAAACACCGGTGTCGCTCCACAAAGACCGCACTCAGTTCCTGACGAAATTGCAAAGTTCTAGCCTCATGTCCAATGTTAATGTATAGTCACAATATTGAAGCGAAAACGAATGCACTGACCACATCATAAGTCCGTAGATCACTATAACGGCATCGGTCCGATGAATAATGTCCGCGTCTTCTGCCAATGAATCAAATCAAACAAAATATGTACATATCTGACACTAATTATTATTTACTAATTATGATAGAATGTTTGTAGAGAGATTCTATTTGGGTGTCTATCAATACAATAAACACTCGGCCTGTTGTACTACATGTATGCACGCAAACAAATAACATGAACTGTGCTAGTAGATAGGAATTCTATAGTCTACTAAGAAGATCTGCCAAGTTATTATCCTTGCCTGGAATATGGCATATATCACACTCATAGTCTTGTAACAGAAGAGACCATCTGTGTATTCTGGAGTTTTTTGGATAGCCAGATTTAAAGACCTGCAACAGTTTATTATAAGATAGGACTAGAAATTTCCTCCAGAGCAGATATCTAGAGAACGTATTCACACTCTCGGTTAAAGCTAATGCCTCAAGTTCATTGATTGCATAATTTCTCTGCGTTTCTGAAAGTTTCTTACTAAAGTATAGAACAGGATGTAATTTGCTGTTATGAATCTGGAGGAGGACAGCAGATATGGCGTGAAAACTCGCGTCTGTCTGTAATATGAAATATTTTGAAATATCTGGAAGTTTGAGAATCGGATAACTGCTTAACAGTGACTTAATCTGTTGTAGAAGTTTGTCGTGTTCATTTGTCCAGATAATCATAGTAGGCTGACCTTTTTTCAAAAGTTCTGAAAACGCTGCTGTCATATCAGCAAAATTGGGAATGAACATCTGATAGTAATTAATAATACCTAGCAAACTCATAACTTCTTATTTTGTGGTAGGAGGTTTAATGTTCAAAATCTTGGTTACTACCTGTGGGTCTGTTTTGCGGAACCCATATGAAATTCTATGACCAAGAAATTGGATTTTGGTGAACCTTATTTCAATCTTGCTGGGTTTAGCCTTAAGACCAGCTTGTTGGATTCTGTGGAATACCTGTTTTAATATTCTAACGTGTGTGTCTATATCTGCGGTGTGTATACGGATATCATCCATATAAGTAGCTACATTAGTAATATCGTGAATTAGCTTACGCATCAATGCGCATAAACGTACTCGGCGCGTTCTGTAAACCAAACGGAAGAAATTCCCACTCGTACAGACCTAATGGAGTGGCAAAAGCAGTGATGTGCATGGAATCTACCTCCATGGGGATTTGCAAATATCCCTTTGTAAGGTCAATCTTTGAGAAGATTTTGAAGTTAGTCATGCCATCTATGAGTTCATCGACATTTGGGATTGGTTCAGCATCAAACAACGTGGCAGGCTTCCACTTGTAGTTTCCTAGGATGCATAATGTGGCAGTTTCCCCTTACATTTCACATCCACATAGCTGTGAACTTACGTATTCATCCTTTGACAAGATTAGTCGCTAGGATAAGTACCTACTCTTTGGTTTTCTTGCTAAAAACAAAGAGCACCACTTGGGGATTCCAGGGATAATCTATTCCCAAGAACTGCGCAATTATCACACCTTAATGTATTTGCCTTCCTGTACCACGGGGAGATGATTTTGTTGTTTTCCCTTCATCAAGTTTACTGTCAAGGTAGCATTTCTCACTATCCAGTTAGCATTCAACATTGTTGTGAAATGGGTGGTAAAAAGAAGGGTTCGAGTATCCATTGGTTTTATAAAATGAAACACTATGCCATTTAATATTATATATATATATATATATATATATATATATATAATATATATATATATATATATATATATATATATGTATATATATGTATATATATATATATATATATTATATATAATTATATATATATATATATATAAATTATATATATATATATATATATATATAATATATATATATATATATAGATATATATATATATATATATATATAAAATTTTGTTAAAGGCCATATTTTCTCACCATAAAACTCGGCGTCTATCTGGATCGAGCCAAATATTGTTAAAGAAATAGGCGTTAGATAGGTCATGTGATATATATATATATATATATACTTCTTCATCTTCTTCAGTGTTCCGAGCCATTGAGGTTCTTTGCTGCAGATACAATCCGTCTCCATTCGACTCTCTGGTTGACCTTCTCTTGACAGTCGTTGATTCCAAGTGCTTGTAGGTCTGTAAATATATTATCTCTCCACCGTCTTCTTGGTCTACCTCGGGGTCTACGGTCATTTATTTTTTGAGTGTAAGCGAGTTTTGTTTCCCTATTATCTTCCATTCTTTCTATGTGCCCCAGCCATTGTAGTCTATTAGTCTTCATGATACCAGTGATTAACGGGGACTTAAACAGATCATAAATGTCATTGTTACCTCTTCTTTTCCACTCTCCACTTTGTGTATCTCTAATGGGTCCAACGATGCGTCTTAAAACTTTGTTCTCAAAGGTTTGTAGCAAGGCTTCATCTCCTTTCGTTGTACTCCAGGTTTCAGAGCCATACAGCACAACTGGTCTGATCAGTGTTTTGTATATTGTGATCTTGGTGTTACGAGATAGCGTCTTTGATGTTAGTAGTAGTTTGTAGTGCATAGTACATCCAGAATTGATTCTTGTTTGTATTTCTTCCCTTATAATGTTGGAGCAGTTGAAGATTGAACCCAGGTATTTGTATGTTTCCGTTCTTTTAATGGTCATATTATCCATGTGTATGTGGCCAGAGTTTTTAGCCATTCCTTCTCTTGAAATTACCATATATTCTGTCTTATCTTGGTTGATAACCAGCCCCATTTATTGGGCTTTTTCCTTTAAGTGAGTCAATATTTCCAATGTCTTTTGTTAATTTTCCCCTACAATATCTATATCATCTGCATAACCAGGCAGCTTGGATGTTCCTCCAATATCACATTCCTCCTTTACCCTCCTTACAACTTTCTCTAGAGCCAGATTGAAGAGTAGCGGCGATAGTGCATCACCCAGTTTCAAGCCAGAGGTTATTTGGAATTTCTGCCTTTATATGTTACTATATTATATATATATAATAATAATAATATAGTATAATGAATGTATATGCCGGTCTCCCTGGCTGAGGAGTTAGCAGCTTTCTCCGTAAACCCGAATACTCTCGTGGTTTACGTGAGCGCACGAGAATTTGAAGGGGTTCTTTCGCGCCAGTGACTTACGAGAGTATGGAGCCTGTCGCTCAGAATGTCGTGGCGTTCTGATGAGCGTAATCGAGCCTAGGAATCAACATACAGCTGAAAGATGCCTGTGTTGACCGCAATATCCTGAAACGGGATGGAAACGAGGGATATATATATATATATATATATATATATATATATATATATATATATATATATATATATATATATAATGTGCCCTGTCATCTGCCGTTGGTGTCCATGTCTCTCTGCCACCTGTCAAAGGGCCGTAATTAAACAGTGCTGACGATATCTGCCCATGCCATCGTCTCAGACGTCCATCCAGTATTGTTTCTCTCTGTTTGCCTCTGCTACTTCTCCCACAAATCGTGTTTCTGTTTCCTTAGTATATACTAATAATCAATTTGCATGCATTTAATTGGTATCATGAAGGCTAATAGACTACACTGGCTGGGGCATATAGGAAGAGTGGAAGATAATAGGGAAACAAAACTCGCTTACACTCAGGAAATAAATGACCGTAGACCCAGAGGAAGACCAAGAAGACGGTGGAGAGATAATACATATACAGACCTACAGGAACTTGGAATCAACGACTGGCAAGAGAAGGTTCACCAGAGAGACGAATGGAGACGGATTGTATTTGCAGCAAAGAACCTCAATGGCTCGGAACGCTGAAGAAGAAGAAGATGCATTTAATTATTTGCCTGTTCGCACGTAAATAGAGCTGATAATTAAAGCCACATCTGCCAGACTATTCTTGCTTATTTAAACACAAGAAATCGATTGGGGGGGGGGGGGGGGGGCGTTTGAGGCACTAAGACAATTACATAAATAAACACACATAGTATTATTTGGCGCTCACAGAAGGAGAAGAAGGAAGTAAGGGAGTAGAGACTAGAGAACGCGCTAGACAACATAAAATTTAAAAGCTATACTTACCAACCGGGATCGAACCGGGATCCGGGAGGCGCCGTCGTCATTTGGAGGCGAGAGGTTCGATCATGGTCGGTAACTATAGCTTTCAAATTTGATGTTGTTTAGTGCGTCTTCTAGTCTCTACTTCATTCTTCTCCTTTTGTGAGTGCCAAATAATACTATGTATGTTTATTTATATATTTGTTTATTGTACCACTAGTGTTTTCCACCTGGTCTCTGTTAGCGCCGAACGTTGGGCGGTGCTTACCAAACCCGACACCCCACATTGTGCCAACGGCTTCGGGCGGAAGAGCGCGATTGGGAGGGTACAAGCCTTACCCTGGTGCGAGGAAATGCAAGCTAAAGACAAAATTGTCATGGCAGGGGCAGACCAGGCCCTAAGCCTTGGTTGGCGACTGGTCTAGGATTGAAGCTCCGACAGGCGGACAGTTAGAGCATTGCTTTGCTGATCCGGCAGCTTCTGCAGCTTGTCTTGTTCCAGATGTAGGGGTGTTACCTTTCCTCTGGAGTGAACTAGGCGGGCCGAGAGAGAGGATCATGCTGCATGGGCAACACATGATCTCTATATTTTAGCCAGGCTTTGTGCTATGGAGAGGCAATAACTCCATCCCCTGGTCTTAACTGGTCTCGGAATCAAAGCGAGAGGCAACTGTTACGGGTTATAAGTCCTTGTCAGATGGCGTAAGGGACCCCCCTGGCCGTTTCCCGTTCACTAGCTGCACGAAGGTAAGGTGCTGAGCCGGCAGCACATGTAGCCTACCCTCGTGAGCGAGTACAAAAAAGTCAGAAAAGGTGCCCCAGTCGAAGGGGTACGGAAACTGTCTGTATATAACTCATAGAGAGTGTAGTACAAAAGTGGAAGAATGTCTCATCAACGCGAAATGGAACGCACGGCGAGGCGAACCTATTGCGTGGTCTGAAGTCAGCAAGCAAAAGCTTACCGAGTGGATGTCACTCGCAGTCTGACCGCTCCTGGTGTGTGATTGAGCGATCAGTGGCAAGTGGGATGCCCAACACATGGAAGTGAGGAACTAAAGCAGCCATGAGCAGGACGTGGAAACTCCTTGGGTGAAGCCCAGTCTCAGAGCAATATGTGCCGGCTCTGCAATTATGGAAGCCTCCTTGGATAGCGAGATAATGCCATGGTCTGCCCCTGCCTTCCCTTGAGGGCAGACCACGATATCGTTGATCGTTCTATCTTGACCAGCTGAGATGTGGGTGACATTACAACAGTCTAACGTGTCTCGAAACCAGAGGAAGGCTAACCTCACTAAAAAATGCCCGCCGGAAGTCGGAAGTGTCGTCCTACGGGTGGCAAACTAAAAATTGACACTACGCATTTACATCCGAGTGAAATGTCTCGTCCGAATGTCTCCCGTGCTAGGAACAGCTCTGACTACCTAGTTTCCGAATGCCGCTCTTGTTCGGAACAGCTCTGACTAGGTAGTTTTTCCGAATGTCCGCCGTGCCTGGAACAGCTCTGATGGGTACAGGGACAAGCACATGTCCGAAAACTCGCTTAGTGGAAACCAACCGCAGAGCTGACTGGTTTGTGCAGGAACGGCCCAGGGCGAGCGAAATGCCCAATATATTGAAGTGAGGAATTAAAACAGCCATGAGCAGGACGTGACGATTCCCTCGGTAAACCAGCACAGAGCGTTATGTGCCGGCTCTGCAATTATGGAAGCCACCCAGGATGGCGGAAAATGCTATGGACTGTCCCTGCCTTCACTTGAGGGATGACCGTGTAGTCTTCGACTGTTCCAACTAGACCAGTTGAGATGTGGACGGTACCACAAAGTGAGAGTCTCCCAGGATTGCTAACCTGGTCAAAAATGCACGCTAAAGTCGGATGTGTTGGCCTGAGGGTTTCGACCCGAGGGTGCCTAACCAGACACACCGCAATCACATCTGAAAAAATCACTCCGGATGAACGCAAAGAAGAAGATATCAGAATGCGATCGGCGTTGCCAGTAGTGGGTTGTGCTCAATATTTAAATTTCAAATCCCGAAACAACCACATAATCAATTGATTATTGCTCACTGGATTTAGGAGGCCTGGTGTTCCTTGCCAGTGAGAAGTCCTGATCGTTCGGGTCCCATCGATTGACGGACGTCGGTCGCGGCGATTGGGCAATCTTGAGCATAGCCTACGATGGGTAGCGTTGTGATATTCTGTTGTGATAATTTGGTGTGTCCAGTGTGTGCCGCGTGGTTACACACCCGCTTCACACGCGTGATCCGGGACTGTTTCCGGATCCGGTCAGGGATATGCACTACTGATGAGCTCAAATGAGGGCGAAACTCGAGTATAGTGCTTCCATATTGACGTGGATAGGCCTTAGGTTCATATCAGAATGCGATCGGCGTTGCCAGTAGTGGGTTGTGCTCAATATTTAAATTTCAAATCCCGAAACAACCACATAATCAATTGATTATTGCTCACTGGATTTAGGAGGCCTGGTGTTCCTTGCCAGTGAGAAGTCCTGATCGTTCGGGTCCCATCGATTGACGGACGTCGGTCGCGGCGATTGGGCAATCTTGAGCATAGCCTACGATGGGTAGCGTTGTGATATTCTGTTGTGATAATTTGGTGTGTCCAGTGTGTGCCGCGTGGTTACACACCCGCTTCACACGCGTGATCCGGGACTGTTTCCGGATCCGGTCAGGGATATGCACTACTGATGAGCTCAAATGAGGGCGAAACTCGAGTATAGTGCTTCCATATTGACGTGGATAGGCCTTAGGTTCATATCAGAATGCGATCGGCGTTGCCAGTAGTGGGTTGTGCTCAATATTTAAACTTTGTCATCTTTTGAGGGATTATTTATTTTATAATTCTTTACTATCTCTTACATAAAATAACCATAATGTTAGCCATGTTTAGAGGATATTATAAACTCTTTATTACGTACCTACCCACGAAATAATCCCCGCTTACACACACAGTAACCGTATGTTTATTACCGTAATGGCTACTGTCCTTTCTCAGTTCGTCACTTCACTATACCCAAGTTCACACATATGATCTTTCTTACTCTGATATTCATTATCGGCTTTGCCAAGCGATGCCTCGGGGTAAACATAAACTCTGCATGTAAACTTGATAACACAACAGCTCGTCAATATAAGAGCATCAAATGGTAGGCTATGGAAGCCTAACTCGAACTGAAGAAATAAGTCGACTCCGTTAGACGTTAGCAATTACGACGCTGTTTATTTCTGCAGCGCACAGGCTTGTAACAAATAATTCGGCAATAACAAAGAATAAAATACAGTGCCTGTTCTGTCCAGGCTGGGCAGTATTACAATTAGAATTAAAACCAACATCATGTCCCAAGCCATCCCTGCTAAAAAATTCTAAACATTGTCTTTGCCCGTCAACACGGCGTCCTTCTCTCTATCCGTTCTCTTCGAAGTGTCCTTTCTGACGTTTCTCTGCTATCGAGTTTCTGCATTCGTCTGCATATTCATTCGTGGCTTATATGAACGTTGTCTCCACACTTTGACTGGGCCATTCCTTGTATTAACTCAGCCACCAATGCGATATAGTGCCAGTGCCTCGCCAACCTATCCTTCTCGAATCCACATAAGCTGCCACTGCTATGAAGCTCCCAAGTCCGCCTGATCTTGTTGTTGACAATCTTCCGTGACATTTTTGTCTTACTACGTCGATCCCTAGTTTCCCACAAGATTTGGGTTGTAGGATTCATCTGTTATTTCTGTTTTACCTCATTACGTCACACTGCTACTTGGCAGGACCCCCCCCCCCCCTTGCCCTTTCTCCACCATGACCTTCTCCAATAATTTTAAACTGTCACTTGATTCAGTATCACTGACAAGTAGCAGTGCAGACTCACAATGAGCCATATGTATACAATCTACTGTGCTAATAAGATGGTATTGTCTCGTATTATAAGCATCACCACAAAATCTCATTAAAATATTATTACTAATTACGGGCACGCCACTCAGCTCTAACACTTAACGGTAGACGTCGTGTAGCACTGCCTATGGGAGGGCTGTGCTGTCTAACTACACTATAACCTAGTAATAGTCCATCATTTGCCCCGAAACCGACAAGCGTCCACACCCAAAGCTCTAAAACCCGAGTGAGGGAACTTGTGTGATTAACTGGTACAATCCGCTATATTAGTTTTGACTTGTCACTATATTCTAATTTTTTTTCTTTCACCGGCTATGTCATCGGTCCTTTTTATTTGGATAGGTGGTTTCCCGTCGGAGTAGCTGTTGCCGTGTAAAATCGTATCAGTATCCTTCCATTCGTTGTGACGGCTATGACTTCTTATGTCTTGCTAAATATCAATGTGGCTCTGGCTAAGATCGCCTCATACCGTAATAAATGCAATGTAGAATCACTCTCAACATGTGATATAATCATTGTCGCCTTGTATATGTGGTGACGGTAATTCAATATGTTGGCCATAATCATTTAATTAACGGAGTCCTAGGAGAATCGTACTCTTATATAAACATAAAATGGGTTTCCACTAAAGAGGAAGTGTGTGGGTAGGGGTATTGTGATCGAGAGATGTTTGGTTGGGGTGGGTGGGTGGGGGTGTGTGGGTGCGGGTGTGTGGGTGCGTAGTGGAGGATGTATGCGTGAGTGAGTGTGGTTGGTGGACGGGTGGGGAATGCGTGTGTGGGTGGGGAGAGGTGTGTGGTGTGTTGGTTGGGGATATTGTGTGGGTGGGGGATTTTTGTGGTGTGTGAGTGGGGGTATGTGGGGTGGATGGGTAAGGGTATCTGTGTGGGTGTGGGTGGGAATATTGTGTGGTATATGGGTAGGGGACATGTGTGTGGTGTGTAAGTGGGGATGTGTTGGTGAGGGATATGTGTGTGTGTGTGGGGCATGGGTTGGGAATTGTGCGTGGTAGGGGGTGTATGTGATGTACGGGTGGGGGATTGTGTGGTAGGGGATTATGTTATGGCATGTGTGGGTGGGTGGAAGTTGTATGTGTGGGTGGTGGGGTGTGTGTGAGTGGATTGGGGATGTATGGGTGGTTAGAGAGATGTGTGTGTGTGTGTGGGGGGGGGGGGGAGGGACATGTCAGTTGGTGGGGATGTGTGTGTATGGTTTGGGGATGTGTGAGTGGATGTGCGATGTGTGGGTTGGTGGGGGATTGTGTGCATGGGTGGGGAATATGTTGTCGATTGAGATGTGGCTGGGGGATGGGTGGTTTGAGGTGTGGGTGGGGAGAGGATGTGTGGGTTAGGATGTGTATGTGGATGGGTGTGGGATGTGTGGGTTGGTGGGGAATGTTTGTGGGTGGCCGAGGTGTTTTGGTTGGGGGATCAGGTCGAGGGCAGTGTGTGATGTGGGGGGATGTGCGGGAGGGGGATGGGTCGGTTGGTGGGGTATGTATGTGTCCCTGGTGTGCGTGTGTGGGGTAGGTGGGGGTGTGTATGTGTCCCTTGGTGCGCGTGTGTGTGGGTAGGTGGGGGTGTTTGTGTGGTGGGGTGATGTATGGATAGGTGGGAGATGGGCCTCATAACATGGTAATTAGCCTTGTTTATGTTTACAACATTCATTTCACAATGTTTATTTTTCTTACTATGTAAATGTATAATGCTCATGATGAACGAAAGACGAGTGATGGAAGGGCCGAATGTAAGACGGGCCTGCCGCGCCCAATTTGTGACCCTAATAAAGTTGATTTGATTTGATTTTGATTTGATTTGATTTGATAATCAATTTTTTGAACCAGTAACTCTTTAATAAAAATAAACTTAATTAACCCTGGAATAAATAGAAAAATAGCATAATATGCACATCCTTTCATTGTGTCATGCTATTCAGTCCGAAAAAAAACTTAATGTATAGTCTGTATTCTTCTTCGTCTGAACTGTATCGTGTATGTGTTCAAAATATCATTAATCAACATTCTACTAGCAAATATAAATGCAACAATTTAAATATCTTCATATCTCATAACTCTTTCAACGATGGATGAAGTAATATGTGAAACGTGACGTATAATTCAACGAAATAGATGTGATGTGTGAATCTGCGCAATGACGCGAAGTGTGAATGCGAGCAAATTCGATGATACGACGCGTGGATATATCCAATGATGTGAAATGTGAATCTGAGTAATCATGTGATATGTGAATTCGATTCCTGACGTGACAGGTGAATCTGATCGAAGACGCGAGATGTGAATTCGATCCATACTGTGAAATATGAATCTGATTAATGACGTGGCGTGTGAATCTGATCTAAGATGCGGAGATGTGCATTCGACCCCATGATGAGACGTGCGAATTCGACCCAATGATGCGACGTGCGGAATTCGGACCAATGCTAAGAAACGCCGAACTCGACCAATGATAATGAATGTGAATTTGATTAATAATGTGAATTGTGAATTCAACCATAGATGCTAATCGTCAACTTGATCATGATGTGAAATGGGAATGAATGCAAGTTCGCATGGCTGAAGTAAATATGTAAATAAATTAAAATAACTAATAATAACAAACACTGGTGTCGCTCCACAAAGACCGCACTCAGTTCCTGACGAAATTGCAAAGTTCTAGCCACATGTCCAATGTCAATGTATAGTCACTCGTGCACATTACTGAAGCGAAAAACGAATGCACTGACCACATCATAAGTCCTTAGATCACTATAACGGCATCGGTCCGACGAATAATGTCCGCGTATTCTGCCAATGAATCAAATCAAACAAAATATGTACATATCTGACACTTAATATTCACTAATTATGTTAGAATGTTTGTTATGTTTGTAGAGAGATTCTATTGATTGATTGATTGATTTAGGAATCGACATCACATAGATAGATTCTATTTGGGTGTCTACCAATGAAATAAACATCCGGCCTGTTGTACTATATGTATGCATAACATGAAATGTGATAGCAGATAGGAATTCTACAGTCTACAAAGAAGATCCGCCAAGTTATTATCCTTGGCTGGAATATGACATGTATCAAACTCATAGTCTTGTAACAGAAGAGACCATCTGTGTATTCTGGAGTTCTTATGATGGCCATATTTAAAGACCTGCAACGATTTATTATCAGATAGGACTAGAAATTTCCTCCCGAGAAGATATCCAGAGAACTTATTCACACTCTCCATTAAAGCTAATGCCTCAAGTTCAATGATCGCATAATTTCTCTGCGTTTCTTAAAGTTTCTTACTAAAATATAGAACAGGATGTAGTTTGCCATCATGAATTTTGAGGAGGATAGCAGATATGGCGTGAAAACTCGCGTCTGTCTGTAATATGAAATATTTTGAAATATCTGGAAGTTTGAGAATCGGATAACTGCTTAACAGTGACTTAATCTGTTGTAGAAGTTTGTCGTGTTCATTTGTCCAGATAATCATAGTAGGCTGACCTTTTTTCAAAAGTTCTGAAAACGCTGCTGTCATATCAGCAAAATTGGGAATGAACATCTGATAGTAATTAATAATACCTAGCAAACTCATAACTTCTTATTTCGTGGTAGGAGGTTTAATGTTCAAAATCTTGGTTACTACCTGTGGGTCTGTTTTGCGGAACCCATATGAAATTCTATGACCAAGAAATTGGATTTTGGTGAACCTTATTTCAATCTTGCTGGGGTTTTGCCTTAAGACCAGCTTGTTGGATTCTGTGGAATACCTGTTTTAATATTCTAACGTGTGTGTCTATATCTGCGGTGTGTATACGGATATCATCCATATAAGTAGCTACATTAGTAATATCGTGAATTAGCTTACGCATCAATGCGCATAAACGTACTCGGCGCGTTCTGTAAACCAAACGGAAGAAATTCCCACTCGTACAGACCTAATGGAGTGGCAAAAGCAGTGATGTGCATGGAATCTACCTCCATGGGGATTTGCAAATATCCCTTTGTAAGGTCAATCTTTGAGAAGATTTTGAAGTTAGTCATGCCATCTATGAGTTCATCGACATTTGGGATTGGTTCAGCATCAAACAACGTGGCAGGCTTCCACTTGTAGTTTCCTAGGATGCATAATGTGGCAGTTTCCCCTTACATTTCACATCCACATAGCTGTGAACTTACGTATTCATCCTTTGACAAGATTAGTCGCTAGGATAAGTACCTACTCTTTTGGGTTTTTTTGCTAAAAACAAAGAGCACCACTTGGGGATTCCAGGGATAATCTATTCCCAAGAACTGCGCAATTATCACACCTTAATGTATTTGCCTTCCTGTACCACGGGGAGATGATTTTGTTGTTTTCCCTTCATCAAGTTTACTGTCAAGGTAGCATTTCTCACTATCCAGTTAGCATTCAACATTGTTGTGAAATGGGTGGTAAAAGAAGGGTTCGAGTATCCATTGGTTTTATAAAATGAAAACACTATGCCATTTAATATTTTATATATATATTATATATATATATATATATATATATATATATATATATATATATATATATATATGATATAATATGTATATATATAATATATATATATTATATATAATATATATATATATATATATAAATTATATATATATATATATATATATATAATATATATATATATTATATATATAATATATATTATATAATATAAAAATTTTTTTAAAGGCCATATTTTCTCACCATAAAAACTCGGCGTCTATCTGGATCGAGCCAAATATTGTTAAAGAAATAGGCGTTAGATAGGTCATGTGATATATATATATATATATATACTTCTTCTTCTTCTTCAGCGTTCCGAGCCATTGAGGTTCTTTGCTGCAGATACAATCCGTCTCCATTCGTCTCTCTGGTTGACCTTCTCTTGCCAGTCGTTGATTCCAAGTGCTTGTAGGTCTGTATATATTATCTCTCCACCGTCTTCTTGGTCTACCTCGGGGTCTACGGTCATTTATTTCCTGAGTGTAAGCGAGTTTTGTTTCCCTATTATCTTCCATTCTTTCTATATGCCCCAGCCATTGTAGTCTATTAGCCTTCATGATACCAGTGATTAGCGGGGACTTAAACAGATCATAAATGTCTTTGTTACTTCTTCTTTTCCACTCTCCACTTTGTGTATCCCTAATGGGTCCAAAGATGCGTCTTAAAACTTTGTTCTCAAAGGTTTGTAACAAGGCTTCGTCTCCTTTCGTTGTACTCCAGGTTTCAGAGCCATACAGCACAACTGGTCTGATCAGTGTTTTGTATATTGTGATCTTGATGTTACGAGATAGCGCATTTGATTTTAGTAGATGTTGTAGTGCATAGTATATCTTATTTCCAGAATTGATTCTTAGTTTGTATTTCTTCCCTTATGAATGTTGGAGCAGTTGAAGATTGTACCCAGGTATTTGTATGTTTCCGTTCTTTTAATGGTCATATTATCTATGTGTATGTGGCCAGAGATTTTAGCCATTCCTTCTCTTGAAATTACCATATATTCTGTCTTATCTTGGTTGATAACCAGCCCCATTTATTGGGCTTTTTCCTTTAAGTGAGTCAATATTTCCAATGTCTTTTAGTTAATTTCCCCTACAATATCTATATCATCTGCATAACCAGGCAGCTTGGATGTTCCTCCAATATCACATTCCTCCTTTACCCTCCTTACACACTTTCTCTAGAGCCAGATTGAAGAGTAGCGGCGATAGTGCATCCACCCAGTTTTCAAGCCAGAGGTTATTTGGAAATTTCTGCCTTTATATGTTACTATATTATATATATATAATAATAATAATATAGTATAATGAATGTATATGCCGGTCTCCCTGGCTGAGGAGTTAGCAGCTTTCTCCGTAAACCCGAATACTCTCGTGGTTTACGTGAGCGCACGAGAATTTGAAGGGGTTCTTTCGCGCCAGTGACTTACGAGAGTATGGAGCCTGTCGCTCAGAATGTCGTGGCGTTCTGATGAGCGTAATCGAGCCTAGGAATCAACATACAGCTGAAAGATGCCTGTGTTGACCGCAATATTCCTGAAAACGGGATGGAAACGAGGGATATATATATATATATATATATATATATATATATATATATATATATATATATATATATATATAAAGTGCCCTGTCATCTGCCGTTTGGGGTCCATGTCTCTCTGCCACCTGTCAAAGGGCCGTAATTAAACAGTGCTGACGATATCTGCCCATGCCATCGTCTCAGACGTCCATCCAGTATTGTTTCTCTTTTTTTGCCTCTGCTACTTCTCCACAAATCGTGTTTCTGTTTCCTTAGTATATACTTAATAATCAATTTGCATGCATTTAATTGGTATCATGAAGGCTAATAGACTACACTGGCTGGGGCATATAGGAAGAGTGGAAGATAATAGGGAAACAAAACTCGCTTACACTCAGGAAATAAATGACCATAGACCCAGAGGAAGACCAAGAAGACGGTGGAGAGATAATACATATACAGACCTACAGGAACTTGGAATCAACGACTGGCAAGAGAAGGTTCACCAGAGAGACGAATGGAGACGGATTGTATTTGCAGCAAAGAACCTCAATGGCTCGGAACGCTGAAGAAGAAGAAGATGCATTAATTATTTGCCTGTTCGCACGTAAATAGAGCTGATAATTAAAGCCACATCTGCCAGACTATTCTTGCTTATTTAAACACAAGAAATCGATTGGGGGGGGGGGGGGGGGGCGTTGAGGCCACTAAGACACATTACATAAATAAACACACATAGTATTATTTGGCGCTCACAGAAGGAGAAGAAGGAAGTAAGGGAGTAGAGACTAGAGAACGCGCTAGACAACCTAAAATTTAAAAGCTATACGTACCAACCGGGATCGAACCGGGATCCGGGAGGCGCCGTCGTCACTGTGAGGCGAGAGGTTCGATCATGGTCGGTAACTATAGCTTTCAAATTTGATGTTGTTTAGTGCGTCTTCTAGTCTCTACTTCATTCTTCTCCTTTTGTGAGTGCCAAATAATACTATGTATGTTTATTTATATATATTGTTTATTGTACCACTAGTGTTTTTTCCCCCTGGTCTCTGTTAGCGCCGAACGTTGGGCGGCGCTTACCAAACCCGACACCCCACATTGTGCCAACGGCTTCGGGCGGAAGAGCGCAATTGGGAGGGTACAAGCCTTACCCTGGTGCGAGGAAATGCAAGCTAAAGACAAAATTGTCATGGCAGGGCAGACCAGGCCCTAAGCCTTGGTTGGCGACTGGTCTAGGATCGAAGCTCCGACAGGCGGACAGTTAGAGCATTGCTTTGCTGATCCGGCAGCTTCTGCAGCTTGTCTTGTTCCAGATGTAGGGGTGTTACCTTTCCTCTGGAGTGAACTAGGCGGGCCGAGAGAGGGATCATGCTGCATGGGCAACACATGATCTCTATATTTTAGCCCAGGCTTTGTGCTATGGAGAGGCAATAACTCCATCCCTGGTCTTAACTGGTCTCGGAATCAAAGCGAGAGGCAACTGTTACGGGTTATAAGTCCTTGTCAGTTGGCGTAGACATGGGGCGCCACGCGTTGCCTCTGACGGTGGGAGACACCTATAGGTGTCACTGATCAGCTACCGCCCGCCTCAAGCTGGGCAGCCCCCAGCCAATTGGGTGCTGATCCGCCACAGCCTGCCTGCTTCAATGGGTGCTTGGGGCTAGGACAAAATCTGAATCGCAGGCTGTAAAACCAATGCACCAGGTACAAACAAAAATAAAAATAGAAACCTCAAGCTACGGCTTGCAACCTGGAACGTGAGAACCATGTGTCCAGGATTTTCCACTGACTTGACCAATATTGACGATGTGAGAAAAACGGCTGTGATTGATGCCGAACTCAATCGTCTTAACATTGATATTGCTGGCCTGCAGGAGACTCGCCTCGCTGAGGAAGGGTCACTCAGGGAAAACAACTACACCTTTTTCTGGAAGGGTAGAGGGCAGGCAGAAAAAAGGCAACACGGTGTGGGCTTTGCAGTGAAGAATTCGCTACTGGGAATGATTGAAATTCCAGCAGGAGGAAATGAAAGACTATTATCCCTGCGCTTGGCAACCTCTTTTGGGTTTGCCACCATTATTACTGCATATGCACCGACACTCGATTCCTCTGATGATGTGAAGGATTTGTTCTATGAGGAGTTAGACTCCGTGATCAAGGCAGTTCCAAAATCTGACTACATTTATATGCTCGGTGATTTCAATGCTCGTGTGGGCAAGGACTCAAGTTCATGGCCAGTCTGCCTTGGAAAATACAACATCGGTCGCATGAATGAAAATGGGCAAAGGCTGCTGGAGCATTGCACCAGTAATGACCTATGTATTACAAACTCTTTTTGTAAAACAAAAGAGATGCATAAGGTCACATGGAAACATCCAAGATCCGGCCATTGGCACCAGCTGGACTTCATCATCACACGGAGACAACATCTGAACCATATATCATTGACTCGTAGTTACCACAGTGCTGACTGTGATACGGATCATTCTTTGGTTGTTGCAAGGGTTAGACTGAGACCAAAGAGAATCTACACAGCTAAACACAAGTCTAGCCCCAGGATTAATATTATTAACACTCATGATCCTGAAAAGTGCTTTCAGTTTCAACAGCAACTTGAAGATGCTTTCACTGATACACCAGAAAATTGTACAGTAAATGAAAAGTGGGGTCAAATTAAGGAAACTCTTTATAAAACTGCCGTAGGGGTTTACGGCACTGTGGATCATAAGAGGCAGGACTGGTTTGCGGCCAACAGCGAGACTCTGCAGCCCCTGATTGATAAGAAGAAGAAAGCTCTCTTAAGAAACAAGGAAAGACCAACGCGTAACACTCTGAGTGAGCTAAGGCAAGCTAGGAAGGATGTGCAAAAGGCTGCCAGGCAGTGTGCAAATGATTATTGGATCAAGTTATGTGAGTCCATTCAAATCGCAAGTGATAAGGGAGACATAAGAAGCATGTATGAAGGAATAAAGAAAGCTTGTGGTCCAGTGATCAAAAGAAGTGCACCATTGAAAACCTTGACTGGAGAAGTCATCACTGATAAGAAACAGCAGATGGACAGATGGGTAGAGCACTATTTGGAGCTTTACTCAAGTGAGACCAAACTAGCGGATGATGCCCTCAACGCCATAGAGGCTCTACCAACTCTTGACCACCTGGACACACTTCCCACCATAACAGAAGTTAAGTGTGCTATAAATGAACTTGCATCTGGCAAGGCTCCAGGTAAGGATGGGATTCCAATAGAGGTTATCAGGAGTGGGCAAGACACACTCACTATACAGATCCACCAGCTAATAGAGCTATGCTGGCGTGAAGGACAAGTCCCACAGGATTTCAAAGATTCAAGCATCATAACACTGTACAAGAACAAGGGCGATCGGAGCGACTGCAACAACTATAGGGGTATCTCACTTCTGTGTATTGTTGGAAAAGTATTTGCCAGAATTGTTCTGCGCAGACTTCAAGTCCTAGGAGATCAAGTCTACCCCGAATCACAGTGTGGCTTTCGACAGAACCGGTCTACCACTGATATGATATTCTCATTGCGACAAATGCAAGAAAAATGCCGTGAACAGAATCAACCACTGTTTATTGCCTTCATCGACCTCACAAAGGCATTTGATTTGGTCAGTCGTGAGGGTCTGTTCAAGGCACTAAAGAAGATTGGCTGCCCACCAACTCTTCTGTCCATTGTGGAATCGTTCCACACAGGCATGAAGGGTATAATCAAGTTTGATGGTGCAACTTCTGAAGAATTTGAAATCAAGAGTGGAGTTAAGCAAGGTTGTGTACTAGCTCCCACCCTCTTTGGAATATACTTTTCACTTCTACTGAAATATGCATTTCGTGATCAGGATGGTGGTATATACATTCACTCACGCTCAGATGGCGGCCTCTACAATGCTCAGAGATTGAAGGCTAAGACCAAAATTAGGAGGGTACTGATCAGAGAGTTGCTTTTTGCAGATGATGCTGCAGTTACGACCCACTCTGAGGAAGAATTGCAATGTCTACTATCTGCATTCTCCAATGCTTGTTCTGAATTTGGTTTAACAATTAGCAAAAAGAAGACACAGATTATGTCACAAGGTGCACATGAGGTACCATCAATCTTTATTGACGACGCCGAACTAGAGATAGTAGACCATTTTACATATCTAGGATCAGTGGTAAATAGCAAATTATCCCTAGATCAGGAAATCAACATCCGGATTGGTAAGGCAGCAACAACAATGAACAGGTTAAGAAAAAGAGTCTGGGAGAACAGGAAGCTTACTGCCAAAACAAAAGTCCTTGTCTATCAAGCCTGTGTCCTTAGTACTCTTCTCTATGGCAGTGAAACCTGGACAACTTACTCACACCAAGAGAACAATTTAAACAGCTTTCATATGCGGTGTCTGCGAAGAATTCTTGGTATTAAGTGGCAAGACAAAATCACAAATACTGAAGTATTGGAAAGATCAGGTTGTGTGACAGTTTATTCCATGCTCAGTCTTCGTAGACTTAGATGGATAGGACATCTTAGGAGGATGGATGATGGTAGAATACCAAAGGATATCTTTTTTGGTGAATTACAGATGGGTAAGAGATCTCAGGGTCGGCCTCTACTACGATACAAAGATGTGTGTAAGCGGGACATGATTGATACAGGCATTGATAATGCACATTGGGAGCAAGTCGCCGCTGAACGTGTTGCATGGAGGGCAAATATCAGAAATGGAATAAAGTCAAAGGAGAAAATTATTGCAGAAAAGTCACTCACCAAGCGTTTGAGACGTAAGATGGTGCATGATGGTGGAAATGACCACGTGTTCACATGCACCCACTGTGAACGGACATTTACAGCGCAAATTGGCCTTATCAGTCACACTCGCTACCGCCATAGTTAAAAGTTATTATGCCTTTTTAAAGCACAAACTATCGTCTGTCAAGACGGCAAGGTGCCAATGGAGTGTTTTCCAAAATGATGTATCTGTCTTTTTCTTCAATTTTCAGCAATGATAGAGTTCAGAATGCAATTTGTCTATTGCTGGTTTCTGTTACGAATCACAAACTAATTTTAGTTCTATCTAATGGCAGTTATGTTTAGTGTCACATGATATTTCAGCATATCGGAAAGGATCGCTATTAAATGGAGCGTTATTATTAGCAATTATAGACGCATGAAAAGTTATCTGATTACTGCAAGAGAATTTCACTTAGTGCTATGTATGTGTATATTTCAAAATCATCATGATATATATCTTGTGGAAAGATAGACTGCTTATTATCATAAATGATATAATTAAATGTGACTTTTTAAATATTTGGCAAAATACAGCATTATCCTGAAATTATAACCCAAATTATTTTCTTTTCGAGTGTTTCTGCATCTGGGTTTAATTTCAAACATAAAGTTCTATGTAAAAGTTTAAAGATATTTAAAGGCAGGAGATTAGACTTCACTACACATGATTGTAACCCGTGTGGCTCGATCATTTGTTGTTATATTACCTACCAGCACCGTTATACAGAGCATGAACTCCGTAGCCCCAGCGGCGACCGAAAGGCTCCGAGAAAACTGAACTCGTGAACCAAACTAACAGACTCCAGAAATGAACCCACGACTTTCGGAGCACGAGGCTACCGCTTACCCGACTTTGTCACGGAGATCAGAAATTTTTGTAATATGTGACTTTACTCCGAGTTGAAACATGAAACAAATATATATGAGACTGAACATCCCATCGCCCAATGCCTAACTTTGTGGCAAATGCAAGTCACTTTATATTTCAAATACCGCCGACAATCACTACATAGGGGTTACGCCCGGCTTAGTGCGTCTGTAATAGTATAATACTGTAACTTACCAGCCATCTAAATAAAGTCACCTTTAGTTATGTTTTATTTTTCATGAACCTCGGCTCCCAGGTCCAATCAGTCTAGAAAATTCCATGGAAAGTAAAGGCGGTCGACATGATATTGATCACATGACCTATCAAAAGCCAATTTCTCTATCGATATTTAGCTCGATCTAGATACAACTAATTGGGCTTATATACTGAAAAACAAATCATATTAAATAACATAGCGTGTATATGTGTATGTATATATGTATGTGTGTGTGAGTGTGTGTGTGTGTGTATGTATATATATATATATATATATATATATATATATATATATATATATATATATATATATTTGGCACCTTTCCGTCTTGACAGACGATAGTTTGGTACATTGTGCTTTAAAAAGGCTTAATAACTACGATCCGTGGCGGTGGCGAGTGTGGCTGGTAAGGCCAATTCTTGCTGCAAATGTTTGCCCACAGTAGGTGCATGTGAAAACATGGTCACTTCAACCATTTTGCACCATCTTACGTCTCTCACGCTCTGTGTGTGCTTTATCTGCAATCATTTTCTCCTTTGTCTTTATTCCGTTTCTGATAGTTGCCCTCCATGCAACACGTTCAGCTCTCCATAGCACAAAGCCTGGGCTAAAATAAAGAAACCATGTGTTGCCCATGCAGCATGATCCCTCTCTCGGCCTGCCTAGTTCACTCCAGAGGAAAGTATATATATATATACTATATATATATATATATATATATATATATATATATATATATATATATATATATATATATATATAAAACAAAGATAATGCATACAGATCAAACTAATATGGAGAAATAAATATATGTTAATGAGAAAAAATTGGAGGTGGTGGAAAGTTTTGAATATCTTGGGGCATTGATTACCAACAACGGTGACACAATGAAAAAACTAAACGACGACTATCAATTGCTCTTCAAAGACTAAAACATCTGAAAAGCATTATGGAGTGGGACAAATACAACTACAATAATTAGAATTTTAATAGCATGCATCTTTTCCATTGCAACATACACCTGTGAGACCTGGACACTTACTAAACAAGCTGAACAACGCATAAATGCGTTTGAATATAAATGTTATAGACGAGTTCTAAGAATATCCTGGGTAAAGAAAAGAATAAATACTTCTATACTTCAAGAGCTGAATATTGAACAAGGTTGGCTATTAAAGACGATGAAGCAAAGAAAAGTTAAATATTTTGGTCACTTCAAACAGTCACGAAAGTTTTTAGAGAACAATAATGGAGGGGTATATGCCTGGGAAGAGAGGAAGAGGAAGGTCAAAGAGAAGATGGGTGCAGGATGTGGCGGATGATCTCAAGATGGGTGTATCGGACGCGGGACATCTTGCTCATGATCGAAAGGTTTTCCGGAAGATTGTTATGGGAGCAAGGTTCTGCAAAGGACATGAATGAATGAATGAATGAATGAATGAATGAATGAATGAATATATATATATGTATATATATATACAAAAACTCAAATCATTTAATACATGCCTCTTGCGGTATTAGATAGTTTGCTCACTGCTTTTAAACGAAATGTGTTAGGAACATAACATGCTAATTAGCACAAGTAAAACAGAGGTAATGTCTGTACTAAAGCAGAAAAAAACAACAACGATTCACCTAACGAATACCCCCTGAAGCAAGTAAAGAGCTTCAAATACCTAGGGAGTATTATAACATCAAATGGAAAATCAGAAGACGAGATCGAAAATAGATGCTATAAGGCAAATTAAATAATTGGACAAATGGAACCAATACAAAAGAACAAACATGTGTACATCGTGAAAAAGAAAGCACTCTACAACACAATCTTCCTACCAACTGTATGCTACTATTGCCAAACCTGGACAATGACAGAAAAAGAGAAAAGAAAAATCCCCAAAACATAAATGAAATAAGATTCTTGAGAAGAAAATTAAATGTATCAAGAAGAGAGACGATTAGAAATGAAGAAATGGGGACTAAATTGAGGGTTATAGCAGCGATAGATTTTATTAGAAGGCAGTTAGTCAAATAGTTTTATGCAACTAGGTTACCAAATAACAGTATACCACGACAAGTAATGATGTAAGTTCGCTGCGTGGTCTTGAGGTATGGTGTCCGCCTCGAGTGCTGGAAGCCCCGGGTTCAAGCCCCGGTGATGCGTGATCATTTTTCTCGTGGACTTCTAGTAATAAATTTCCCCTGGTCTCTGGGTAGTGAGATCGGACCCCCGTGTGTCTCTTAAAGTCGCTTAAAAGTCGACAAGGTCGACTTCATCGCACCGGGTTTTATCCCATATGGCTCAGTCTCTTTCCGCAGCGCGGAAAGCGTCACACAAATCACGAACTCCGTAGCTTTTAGCGACGACCCACAGGAGTCTCCGAAACATTTAACTCGTAAACCGAAGGGTTCGGCCCGGAATCGAACCCGCAACCTTTGGAGCACGAGTCAAACGGCTTGACCACTTCGCCACAGAGACTCCCACGGACCCCCGTGTGTATTGTTGCGCAGGTAAATATCCCTTGGCAGTTGAGAATCGAAAAAGAGTAGCCTAACGGCGCTGCCCGGGCAAAATGTCGAGTTAAAAATCTACCCCTCCCCCGATGTGTCTCCACCTTGCCGTGGTGGGGGAGCTTGAGTGTCCCGTTGACCCCATGTGCTTGCCGATGGGTGAAAACTACATATCGGACAGCGTATGGGATAGGGACCAGACTAAGAGAGACACAACCTGCTGCTCTGCAGGAGACTGAGGATAGCAGTCAAAAGTTTAAATCAGGCGCATGAAGGCAGGTCTTGTTTCGGACAATACTCTAAGGCTCTCTGTCGAGGGTTTAGGCTGAACGCCTCTAAGCCACAGACCCTCGGATCTGAGAGTCGGGCCGATATCCACCTACCGAAAAATTGGAATCGAGATACTGAGCAAGCTACATGCCCAGTTCTGACACTTGTTTGAAGGCTCTCAGCTGAGGGATATGTTGGATTCCCGGATGAGAAGGCCTGGCCGTTTCTCACTGACTGCTGCACGAAGGTAAGGTGCTGAGCCGGCAGCACATGTAGCCTACCTCGTGAGCGAGTACAAAAAGTCAGTAAAATGCCCCAGTCGAAGGAAATGGTTACGAAAACTGTCTGTATCTAACTCATAGAGAGTGTAGATAAAAGTGGAGAAACGTCTCAATAACGCGAAATGGAACGCACGGCGAGCGAACCTATTGCGTGGTCCAAAGTCAAAAGCAAAAGCTTACCGAGTGGATGTCGCCCGCAGTCTGACCGCCCCTGGAGTTCACTTGAGCGACCAGTGGCAAGCGAGATGCCCAATACACGGAAGTGAGGAACTAAAGCAGCCATGAGCAGGACGTGGCAACTCCTCGGGTGAGCCCAGTCTCGGAGCAATATGTGCCTGCTCTGCAATTATGGAAGCCTCCTTGGATAGCGAGGGACTGCCCATTGTCTGCCCCTGCCTTCCCTTGAGGGCCGACCGCGATGTCGTTGGTCGTTCTATCTTGACCAGCTGAGATGTGGGCGACATCACAACAGTCTAACGTGCCTCGAAATCAGAGGAAGGTTAACCTCATTAAAAAATGCCCGCCGGAAGTCGGAAGTGTCGTCCTACGGGTGGCAAACTAAAAATTGACACTACGCAATTACGTCCGAGTGAAATGTCTCGTCCGAATGTCTCTCGTGCTAGGAACAGCTCTGACTACCTAGTTTCCGAATGCCGCTCTTGTTCGGAACAGCTCTGACTAGGTAGTTTTCCGAATGTCCGCCGTGCCTGGAACAGCTCTGATGGGTACAGGGACAAGCACATGTCCGAAAACTCGCTTAGTGGAAACCAACCGCAGAGCTGACTGGTTTGTGCAGGAACGGCCCAGGGCGAGCGAAATGCCCAATATATTGAAGTGAGGAATTAAAACAGCCATGAGCAGGACGTGACGATTCCCTCGGTAAACCCAGCACCAGAGCGTTATGTGCCGGCTCTGCAATTATGGAAGCCACCCAGGATGGCGGAAAATGCTATGGACTGTCCCTGCCTTCACTTGAGGGATGACCGTGTAGTCTTCGACTGTTCCAACTTGACCAGCTGAGATGTGGACGGTACCACAAAAGTGAGAGTCTCCCAGGATTGCTAACCTGGTCAAAAATGCACGCTAAAAGTCGGATGTGTTGGCCTGAGGGTTTCGACCAGAGGGTGCCTAACCAGACACACCGCAATCACATCTGAAAAAATCACTCCGGATGAACGCAAAGAAGAAGAAATCTACCCAAAGTATTTCAGGATCCTTGCCGGTGCTACAGAGTTCGTGCACTGAGCTGATTTTCTCCAGACTCAGGCTTGAGTTAGGAGTAGAATGGAGCACTTATGGGCTGCAACCGTGTGCCGTGATGTTGATCACTAAATTAAACTAAAACTAAGTAATGATGTGCAGACCAGATGGAAGCAGAGGAAGAGGCGCACCACATAAACGATCGACGGAAGGAATAGCAGAGTCCAAAGGAATATCGATAAATGGAACAAGTAAGCGGGCAATTTCCCACAGTTTATACTTCACCCCGACACTGCAAGATACACGAGGAACAAGATGAGATGAGATGAGAATCTCTGCTTCTCCAATTTTCAATAATCATACGGTTTGAAATGTAAAATTGTTATGTTTTGGTGGCATGTCACAAATTAAATTTTGGTTCCTTTGAGTGTCACACAGTATTGTAGGTTACAGTATATAGTTAAGCAGTGCTTTCCCCTTTGTGAAAGGAGTGCTATATATAGCAATAATAGAAGCATTGAAAGTTACGAAATAATAACTTGAGAACTTTAGGTAGTGTCATTTATATGTGCATCTAGTAATTAGTGTTTAATTCTTACTTGAGAACTTTAGGTAGTGTCATTTATATGTGCATCTAGTAATTAGTGTTTAATTCTTACTTGAGAACTTTAGGTAGTGTCATTTATATGTGCATCTAGTAATTAGTGTTTAATTCTTCATGTCGTAAGGCAGGCTATGTATCATGCATGATGTGGATAAAGGTATTTTATAAAGTATTGCAACATGTAATATAGTATTTACACAGAAACAGTAAGATCAACATTTAAATGCTCCATTGGCTACCTCATGTGGTTCACTTGCATTTGCTATACAGGTTTACACATTATAAGATGAAAACCCGGCTGCTATAGCCAGTTATTTCCAGTTTCAATTCAGTGTAAAGTCACATACTTAAAAGTTAGTGACGTGAGATAAGGTTTAATGTGGAAACTCGTAACAGTACTTACATTAAACAATCGGAGAAACCACTGTTCAGGGTTAAATTTAGATTAGAAAACACACAACGTACAAGCATATTAAGGGCTTATTTAATATATAATGTATATACGAACAGTTTTACCCTGGTCAGTGTGGATACGAAGTTTACACATTGTATGTATGTATGTATGTATGTATGTATGTATGTATGTATGTATGTATGTATGTATGTATGTATGTATGTATGTATGTATGTATGTATGTATGTATGTATGTATGTATGTATGTATGTATGTATGTATGTATGTATGTATGTATGTATGTATGTATGTATGTATGTATGTATGTATGTATGTATGTATGTATGTATGTATGTATGTATGTATGTATGTATGTATGTATGTATGTATGTATGTATGTATGTATGTATGTATGTATGTATGTATGTATGTATGTATGTATGTATGTATGTATGTATGTATGTATGTATGTATGTATGTATGTATGTATGTATGTATGTATGTATGTATGTATGTATATGTGTATGTGTGTGTGTGTGTATGTATGTATATATGTGTGTATGTATGTGTCGGTAGGTAGGTAGGTAGTTAAGTAGGGTGGCAATTAGACAGGTAGGTAGGCAGGGAGTTAGTCACGTAGGTAGGTATATAGTTAATTAGGTAGGTAGATTGGCACGTAGGTATGTAGGTTGGTTGTTAAGTAAGTAAGTAGTTATATAGGTAGGTAGATAGTTATTTATACGTATGTACAACAGTGAAATCTCAATGCCAGTACACTTCTAGATTGCTTTGTTATTGGGCATACCTTTCGGGACACTATATTTGACTAATTTCTCAATGCAAATAATGGTAAATCACACTATTCCGTTTGTGATTGAGACCTATCATCAGATGATAGATGCCCGCTCAATCCTAATTTTTACTTACATTATCTACACCGCTGTGTGTCAGTTCTTGAATACTTTTGGCGTGTTTTCAAATATGATCAACATCGTGTGCTTTGTGAAGCAAGGATTCAAGGAACCCATTAACATTAGTCTTTTGGGTAAGAATTGAGACATTATTTATTGAATCAGATATCAGATAAGAGAAGCGGTTGGCCGAGTGGCTAGAACTCCTTGTTCTCATTCCGGAAACCCGGGTTTGAATCCTCTTTTAAATATCAATCAATCAACTTTTTTATATTTTATTTTATATAAAATATTATTGAAACTTTAAAATATAGATTTTGTTTTTCTGTCGGGGGCAAAAAGAAAACGCGGCAACTGCACCAGCCAGGCGGCATTAATTCCTCAGTCTCAACCCCCCCCCCCCCCCCTCCCCCTCCCCCGTCCTACGCCGCAAGGTACTATATTCAGCAGATGACAGCATCAGATATCAACCAGCAAACTATGTTTCTGTTTTTTAAAGCGGATTAAACGGCATCTCTGGCCGTTTTGATAGTGAGACGCACATGTTCATAAATTCCTGTCATACTGAGTCAAGGGAAGCAAGCCGATTTCTCATAATGTTGCTAGTAAAAGACGGCAGCCGTTCAGAAACAATGGCAAACTACTGTACTAAAATTGACACGTAGATCACAAAAATGCAATAAATAATGTAAAGTTCAAGCAACTAAGTGACTTATGGAGTGTTACGTTGATTAAACGTATAGTTTAATTTTTGTGTATGCATCTGGAATCTAGGTCCATGCTAAAGCGTACAGGGGAAAAAGTCCTGGACAGTTTCCTGGACAGCACAACGCCTTATTTTGGTTTTTAATTATGGGTGACAGTCGTACGGAAAGCAATGCCAAGCTACTGAACGTAAACCTGCCTGTTGTCGTCTTACTATCTAGGTGACTGGTTGGGTTCACACAGGTATTAATAACACAAGCAATCAAACTACTTTGCTGTAATATAGCCTATTTATTGTGGCTATACAGTTAACATCATATCACATTGTTCATTGACATTAAACCATGATACATTTATAATCATGTCACATCCTAGCACACTATCTAGTCTATAATATGAAGATCTACAGAGTCCCTCTCAGGCAGACCCTTGTTGCCTGTCGCGAGTCCAATCGCCCTCTGTTCGTCTACCGCGTGTCGCTATTCGACGGGCGGTAACTCTGCCCGAGTTCCTCGTGGACCCCGCTTGAGGCGGGTCATCTCAATGTCCACGGAACCCTGGACTCGGTGACTCTTGTTCTAGAAAGCTCTGGACGTTTCTTGTCCAGAGCGACTCGGTTATCTTTCTTGGGCTGGAGTTGCAGCCCTCTAATTCTTTCTGGTGATAAGCTTTAGGTGAGAAGTTGACAGGATTCCCTCCCCCCTTCCTGAAATGGTTTGTTATAGGGTAATTAGATTTGTTCTAATTCTGTCATCGACTCACCTAAAGTTGGGGTTTTATAGTTTGGTGGAAAGTAACCTGGTAACTCACATAATGGCATTAGCAACTCATGTATTCTTTCATACACCACTTCTCTGATTTGCTAAGAGAGACCATCCTGTCTCTCGTGTATCTAACAATGCTTATCAGACCGAAGTTACGTGGCGTTTTAATAGTTGCATTAGCAACTCGCCCTTCTCACGCACCCTACTGGTGCCCAGACAATTAATCTCTGGTTACAGAGAGTTAACAGGACCGAAGTCCTGGCTAGTTAAGTACACCTTCAAATCTTGATTCGTGTGTGTATTTCAATACACTTTTACTCTCGTATGTTATCTAATGTTACATGTGTAGTTACGATGTTCTTTTCTCCCCCTGAAACTACATGTGTCCCTGTTGGCTTGTTAGTGTGTCTGAATAATCAGTTGATACTCCTAATAAAGTGATTGTATTTTAAATTGAACGTGTTGAGTTATGAGGTGTGTGTGTGTGCTAAATGGGTGGTGTATTTCCAAGCGTCACGAGTTGGGATAACCTCAATCATGAGTTATGCACTACATGATCGGCCATTCCAAGTAGTGGTGCTTAGACTATTTCCTAATGCTAACCTAAGTACATTCACTAAGTATATTAACTAGTTACTAAGCTAAGCTGATTCCTAAACTAAGTTCTATACATGTACTCCCAAATTAGACAAGTCACATAGTTTTACATCAAAGACGCAGACAAATTAAAATAATACGTGTTGCGTACAATTTGTCCGCCAAGTGTATCGTTCTCTTATTTAATACTTCCATACACTGATTCATTCGTCTTTCATACACAATAGTATTTTGTAAAAATATATATTTTTAAGTTAAGGTAGTTATTATTGCCCTTGGAAAACGTGGGCTAGGCGATATTTGCCCTTTAAGAAAATACGTACTTTTTGTGCGATGAACGAAAATTAGGTTACAATTTAACTAGAGACAATTGTATAGGACGGGTTTTCTTGGCCTATGAATGGCACCGCCTGTATTATTAAAGTAGACTATGTACAAGTTACAGGTTAACATTATATATATACATAAGAAATGGAAATATAATACATATTAAACTAATTAACTAATTAAATTAACTCCAACGATGATGTTTGCGTTGCCGTCCCGTTGTTCCTGTGTTTTGCCATAAATGTTAAAGTTCGTATGGCTGTCTGTTACGTGTTGTCGTTCTATAGTGATGTTGTCGTATTTCGGATGTTTGGAATGTTTTGCAGTAACAGCAAGTATGAGTTCATTTCCGTGTCTTGTATGAAATCTTACAGTGTTTATCGTTCGTTCACTGGTTGATCTTATTGGTTGAAATCAACAATTACTGTTTCTAGCTGGTATAGTACTAGAGCTTAGGCACTTGGTGGTGTAGTGATTAAAGTACCGTGTTAAATAGGTGTAGTAATTAACTAAGCACAAAGTACTTTAGCAGGTGTAGAGGTACACATATGAAACGGTGTAAAACTTGTCACAGGCTTATCACAGTATATAACATGGCTACTGGTCGAATGATAAGAGTCATTCTGCTGGCGCATGTGCCTGCCGTGATAAAATGTCAGCCATCGTATTGTCGGTGCCTTTGATGTGGCGTATTTCGAAATCGAAGTCCTGCAGAAGGAGCCGCCATCTTTGCAACCGGTGGTTCTTGGGCGATCCTTGGTTTAGGACTAACAATGGTGAACTATCGCTCAGGACCACAAAGTGCCTGCCCAAGAGGTACTTGGACAGTTTCAAAATGCAGAATAACAGACTCAAACACTCCCGTTCCACTGTGGCATAGCGTATCTCAGCTTTCTTCAGTTTCCTACTCACGTAGAGAATAGGGTGTCTGACCCCATCGAATTCCTGCATCAAGCACCCTCCTATAGCGACGCCGCTAGCATCTGTGGTTAAAATAAATGGTAATTTTATGTTGGGTAATCGTAAGACTGGAGGATTTGCAAAAATATGTTTCAATTTACACATTGCATCATCTAAGCTGTTACTTTTACAAATTTTCGATGGATGATCTTTTGTTAACATGTCTGAAAAAACTGTGGTGAGTTCTGCCCAATGTGGGATAAATTTGGCATAATAATTAATAAGGCCTAATAAACTCCTAATCTGCTTCTTTGTGGTAGGTACTTCTAGATTAAGAATTTTGGAGACTATTTTCTCATCAGTGAGTAATTTACCGTGAGAAATTTTATGACCAAGAAAGTCTATTTCTGTATAACCTATTTCAACCTTGGAAGGTTTGATAGTAAGTCCAAAGAGAGAGATTTGGTTGAAGACTTGTTTTAGGGTAAGTAGATGAGAAGTGAAGTTAGATATCATAAAATGCAATAAGTGGTTTAATACCAGGATAATACAAGGTTTGTTAGAAAGGATAGGTTTGTAGTTATCCAGGATAGGCAAATTGTATTGCCGTTGTCGCTGTGTTAATGTGTCACTGATATGAATGTCGTCAATGCTCCCGTCGTTAGTCATGATTGGTATAGGGACTTCAGTATCGTCTATGTCCGTCTGATTTATCACAGGTGCTACTGTTTGTAAATTGTCTTCAATGTCATTGTCGTCGTCGTCAAGGTCAACAGTCAATATGTCGTCAGTTTTGTCGTCGTTGTAGCTAACACAGAACGTCGGTAATGTCCATATGTCTTCGTTGTTTATGTCGTCAAATTTGTTGTCGTTGTCGATATCACAGAATGTCGGTAATGTCCATATCTCTTCGTCGTTTTTGTTGTCGTGAGAGTGCGTCGTTAACGATGCTTCGTTTGTCAAAGTGTCATTCTGTCGGGACATTGTCGTTTTGTCTTTGTCAACAGTTTGTTGCGTCTGTTCATTTGTCTCATTGTCATGTCTGGCATAGGACGGACTGTCATTCAGTTGGGTGATTGTCCTTTTGTTTTTGTCATCAGTTCGTTTCATTTGTCTACTCGTTTCCGTGTCTTGTTTAGCATAGTCTAGTTTCAACCCATTTAAATTGAATATGTCCACTTTTCCATGTACTGAAATTTTGTACTCAAGTCCAGAAATTGTTCTGATACTTTCAAGAGATCCGTGCCAAGAGGTTTCAATACAATTGTTACATAAAATATACAATAATAATACAAGCAATTTCAATCTGTGACATAGTTTTGATACAAATGTTTTTGAACAATTTCTGTTCTTTTCCAACATTGATGTTAGTTGAGTTGGGTGCGAATGTTTCTAATGGTTGTTGTAGTTGGTCCGTGTTGGGTTTGTGGGTTGTCTGTCGTGTAATGGCGTTTGTGTCGTGTGTGTTTTGTAACACATTTACAGGTTTGGTACTTTGTAGCATGGGAGTGACCTCAATTCGAGGTTTTAATTCGGTCGTCTCGTTAAAAGATTCGACCGCCCCTGCGTTGTACACCTCGGTGCATTCTTTTTGAATAACCTCAGTGTTTGTCTCCCTTGGTATTTTGGCAGTTTGAGACAAATTAACATGGTGTTTCTCTCTAGCATCGGTATTTGTGTGGTGGATACCGTGTTTTTCTTCCCAGTCTTTAATTTCCTTTTCAGAACATGGATGGATGTTAGGGTAAATTACCAAGTATGATATCTGCGATTGGGTCTTCAAGGACAGCGCACAAAAGTTGTCCTGATATATATGGTGTTTGAATTTCGACCATCGCAAGGGGATATCTTTCTATTGTACCTGAAAATGTGCGACAGTTAACGTGTTTGTCTGTGTAGTCTGTGGTGTTGACTAATGTTTTCTTTACCCCACACAGAGTTGCTCCGGAGTCGCGAATTAACGAGCACTTTTTCTTGTTTATGAAACCTGTCAAAAATGTTAACTTCCCTGTGGCTGACAACGCAGCGTTGGCTGTCTCATTTGCAATTGGTACACTGTGGCCGCATGGTAATGATGGATCTAATTGAAACTTTGTACAAGCATTGCATGTATCATCTATAACGGTGTTAATTATATTCACCGCATTTCCGAGCTCACTTTCACTGTCCTGCTGATTATTATATTCAATCAGTGATTCAGTCTCATCATCAGAAGACGTTGCTACCAATGCAGCATTAGCTTGCTTCAATAACTTACGACCTTCACAATAGCGTGAATAATGTCCCCAGCTTCTGCAAAAGTAACATTTTACAGCTTTTTGGTAAGCGTTACGTTTTGCTTTCTGTTTATCCACCATCATTTTTAGGTGGTGGGGATAGTTCGGAGACTTGTCGCACATCTCGTAAATGTCGTGCGTCAGACTGCAATACTGGCATTTTGCTACTTTCCCACTGTTGGAGCGCGGTTTAAATTTGCCTTGTGTTTGTTTGGAGTACTTAGTATTTATTACTGCAGCTGCTGTGTCATTGTGGCTAATGTTGAGTTGAAATATATCCCTGTTTGCTGTGTAGAATGCATTGCCTTTGGATTCAATTTCTTGGATGGTTTTGCAATCCATCTGTTTTAAAAATTTTGCGAAAGGTGTGGGGATGGTGCTCACTATTTTATCTATGATGATTAGTTCTTTAAGTTTATCGTGGCTATTGTTGGTTTTCGCTGAATTTATCCACTTAGTGCATATATCTTGTACTGAACTAACGTAGTCTATGAATGTTTGGTTAGGTTTGGGTGCTAATTTTGCAAACTGTTGTTGGTACCCTGCTGTGTCTAAAGAGAAATGTTGGAGTATGCGTTGTTTAAGATAATCGTAGTCCTTGCGCATCTCCTGTGGTACTGTCTCTATTACTTTCAGTGGCTCTAGAGCCAGATTTCTCATGAGAATATATGCCCAGTCTGTCTTACTAATTTTGTGGTAGGCCATGAGACATTCGAAATTTTCTAAATAGGCGGAGATGGAGTCACCTGAACAGAAAGCTTTTATGAGGCCTTTATATTTACTATATTTCTGTTCCTCTTCTTTATTTCTTAATTTGTTTATTGATATCTCTGTGTTGGACTCTATTTCCATCTGTTTCAATTTCAACTGTGTATCAGCGTTTAACTGGGCTAGCTTGGCTGCTGCGTCGAGCTCCATTTGCAATTTTCTTTCGGCTGCTGCTGCTGCTTCGGTCTCTTTGCAATTTCTTCTCTCTGCTTCTCTTCTTCTCGTACTTTCTTTCTTCTCTTTCTATCGCTCTTTCTTCACGGGCAATATTTTCTGCGTGTGTTTTCTGTGCCCATTCTGATAGTTTGCTCTTCTTTATAGCCTAATTTTATTCCCTGCTCAATGCATTGATCTAAGGTTGACATTTTGGATTTTATTTATTTATGATGTTTGTAAAGTTAAATCCCTTAGATAAATTTGGTATGGGCTCAAAAAAAAATGGTTAATTCCCTTGAATATTAATGTGTTACGCACAATGTAGGTTTATATTGGTGGCACAATTATGAATATACACATCAATCAATATTCAACAAAATGATACATGATGGAAGATGGTAAGTAATAGCTTAGAATCTGCAATGAATATGAAACGAAACTTAGCTCTGATCCTTCGGAATGATGTTGCTCTGCACTTTCGTTACTGCTGGAACCGTTACAATGCGTAGTACGCGGTCTTCTCTATCATACACCTTTGGCTGGAACACTCACACGGGTTTCTGCACTCACACGGTACGCTCTGCGGCACAATCTGCTCGTAGAGTACGAAACATTAGTCACGGTCAAAAAAAACAAAACAAAAATGTCATAGTTATATCAAACAGTAACTATTGGATACCAAAAAGCGGTATACTGTGGTCTGGACTCTGCTTTTGGCTGCTGAGGGACTCTGCCTATTTTGATAATATTACTTTAATTACTAGATAGCTACTAAATATGTTGAACTTTTTAAGGTTAACAAATTTACCTGACATTTTGAAGAAAAATCAATATGATATGACTAATTGATTTTACATGGCATTTTCCCGTTGTTTAATAACCATATAATGCTCAAAACCGGTACTAGCCCCCAAAAATACCTGTTGTCGTCTTACTATCTAGGTGACTGGTTGGGTTCACACAGGTATTAATAACACAAGCAATCAAACTACTTTGCTGTAATATAGCCTATTTATTGTGGCTATACAGTTAACATCATATCACATTGTTCATTGACATTAAACCATGATACATTTATAATCATGTCACATCCTAGCACACTATCTAGTCTATAATATGAAGATCTACAGAGTCCCTCTCAGGCAGACCCTTGTTGCCTGTCGCGAGTCCAATCGCCCTCTGTTCGTCTACCGCGTGTCGCTATTCGACGGGCGGTAACTCTGCCCGAGTTCCTCGTGGACCCCGCTTGAGGCGGGTCATCTCAATGTCCACGGAACCCTGGACTCGGTGACTCTTGTTCTAGAAAGCTCTGGACGTTTCTTGTCCAGAGCGACTCGGTTATCTTTCTTGGGCTGGAGTTGCAGCCCTCTAATTCTTTCTGGTGATAAGCTTTAGGTGAGAAGTTGACACTGCCCATGAATCACGAACAGCCAAAACATTATGGGGTTGACTGCTACCTCTTGTAAAGGATATGCAACTAACTCTTTTAGCACCATCAGGTAGGCCTGTTGTCCAAATGATAACGGCGGTCCAGCAAATGTAAAGCCCAGTTTTTCTGCCTCTCAGTCTAACTGGCAGAGGTAACAACTGATGAGGAAAGCCCTGGGCCACTGATACAGGAATTCACTGGTACTGATCGGCTGTCATATAAGTAGAAGAGAAGAAGTAGAGAATATAAGACACACTAGGAAGACAGACATAGAGATTGAAGGACACACTAGAGAAAGAAGTAGAAATTAGATGGTACACTCGTATGAAGTACAGACTAAAGGACACACTTCAGAAGGGATTAGAGATTAGATGAAACATTAGCATGAAGTAGAGACAAGAGGTAGCATTAGATAAAAAAAAAGTAGAGATTAGAGGATACACTATAGAAAGAAGTAGAGATTAGAGGACGCGCTAAAGAAAGAAGATTACACAGCAGTAATGAGTAAAGATAAAGAGGCACACTAGATTTTTTAACAATACAGTAGAGAGTAGAGGACGCGCGGGAGAAAGAAGTAGAAATTCGAAGGCACACTAGTATGAAGCAGAGATGAGAGATGACACTCATAATCATCATGTGCCATGCCGATCAGCGTGGGCGGTCATGTCTCTCCACCTCACATGATCATCAGCGTCGTGGATCAGCTCCGTGTTCGTATCTCGACAATACCACGTGGTAAGCCTTACAGCTATTTACTTCTTCGCCTTCCCTTCGTTTCTTTCTCCTCAATCCTGCCAGTTGTCACCAAGTTCTAAAATGTATTCGTCTCGTAATACGTCCAAACAGTTTTGCCTGTCTACGTTTTATTTCGTCAAATCAGTTTTTGGTTTCTATTTGCTTCTTGTAGGACTTGTTCATTGGTTTCCTTTTTATCAGTTCATAGTATTGTTTTCATTTTCCCCAGAAACCACATCTCCACTGTCATTATATGTTTTTTTCTATGTAGCACTTCAAAACTCTTTTTCTCGTTGCGATTGACATTTTTATATTGGTAAGTATGTTCCCATATGGCAAAAGTTTACCTTCACCATAGCTATTCTTATTCTTATCTCTTCAAGGTACATCTCATCAGATGTTATGACTTTTCTGGTATGGTTGTACCTATTTACTTGTTTGAGAATATACCTATTTATCCTTATATTACATTGTGGTATTTATTTTTTCCCAGTGACGACCATAATCTGTGTTTTCTTACAATTTAATTCTGACCCTAATTGTTCGCTGTGTGCAACAACAGCATCTATAACAGATTGTAGATCATGTTCATTGTGTGCAGTCAATACTGTATCATCCGCTTATCTAATGTTTTTGATGTTGTCCCCAAAAGGTAATTCCTCTCATATCTTCTGAATTTCTAAACAGTTCTTGAGACATTACACATCCCTTTTGCACACCCCTCATAATAGACTGTTATTTACCTAGTTCATTATCAATCTTTATAACAGATTGTTATTTCCAAATCTAAGGTCTTTATCATCAATTTGTACATCTGCAAGCATCTTCAACATGTTGACATGTCTTATTTTATCGAAAGCATTTTTGTAGTCATTAACGCAAAGAAGTAGGTCTTTCTCCGGTTATATATAACGCTCAGTTAATGTTCTCAGCAGATGCACAACATTTAATGTACATTTGCCCGCTCCGTGGCAAAGGGTTTAACGACGCAATTCTTAATCCCGGATACCGCGTTATAAACAGAACTGCGATTGATTGATTGATTGATTGATTGATTTAGGAACCGACATCACAGCATTCGGGACATTCCCATAAGCGCCCCGTCCCCATCCTCAGCAGCCAAACAGAACTGCGAGCCACTTGGAAGCAGACATCCTTGCGTTGGTTCCACATACAAGCTATGACAACCTATTGAACTTGAACTTGCCAAGAAATCACGAACAGAAAATAATTGCTGCAGTTGACAAAGACATCCTATAAAGAATATGCAAGTAACTGTTTTGCCTTCTACGAATCCTAATTGTTCCTCCCCCATTTCATGTTGTATTTTCTTCATATTACTTTTCATGATGATTCTTAGCAAACTCTTTGCGATGTTGCTCATTATAGTAATTATTATTCGATCTTGATAACATTCCAAGGCTCTACGTGGCACTAGAGAAAAGAAATTAGAGATTTGTGGACTCTAGAAAGATACCTGGATTAGAGGACAAATAGTGTGTTGTCTAGTCGCTACTTCTGTTTTCTACTTCAAGAAGCACTACGTACTTGCTAAATGACAGATAGAGCAATATTTTTTAAATTTTTTTTAATTTGCATTTTCTCTCTTTGAACTCAAGCCTAGTGCATACACACTACCACTAGTAGCACTGGACTGAATTGTGTGTGTGGATTAGCTTTTCCTATTATCATTGCCCCTCGCCATCAGGTGAACCCACTCTTACTTCTGAGGTTCTTGTAATTTACATCCACAAGTCAAGAACGAGAAGTCAACATTTTAGTCCAACTTTCCGGTGTAGGGGTTGAACCTCTTACCTTGGCATCAGCACACCGGATGTACCGTGATCTTATCCATTCGGCCAAGCTCACCTCGATAGAGCAGCATGATTATATAATCTCCATCAGTGAACAAGATGAAAGTATTCATATACTCGTCGGTGCTAATGAAACCACACTGGAATCATCACTATCAACATCATTGTAATCACTACCACCACCACCTCTTTCACAGTTATCATCGCAATAATCCTCACTTTTATCATCGTTATCATCGTCATCATTTCTTCTTCTTCGTATTATTATTATTATTATTATTATTATTATTATTATTATTATTATTATCGTTATCATCATCATACTCACCATCATGATCATGATCATTATTCTTCAGGTGACGTTGTTTGAACATACACTGGCTATCATGGCAATGCCCTCATCTGTATCATCTATTTTTATTTTATTTTTTTTTTTTTGGGGGGGGGGGGGAAATTACATTATTATTATTTTGTGCTGAATGTAAGCAGGCAAGTTGACACACATGTTATTTCTCAGAAAAGTTTTTTTTTTTTGTTGAAACTGTGAACGGACAAAAAGATAAAAGACAGTTCTACAAGGAGAAGAATAAAATACGTAGATTAATTAGAGAACTTAGACGTAGACTCACGATTATTTGATCACATAATGTGGAGGATTAACGTAGAGAACCTATCGGCAAGTGGCAGCATTGATGGGAAAAAGAGCAAAGTTACAGTAGAGAGAAAAATACATAGCCACATGACAGTATAGAGACAATAAGACATACCTGATCCAAGACATATGACCGCTTGCGATAGCGAACCGTAAACGTCGATGCGTATCGGCATTGCACAAGATGGTAGTTGTATTATTATTTGAGCCCAGCAGAGTCATATAGTTAAAGTTAGTTGGCAGTCCTTTACAGAACGTTGCAATCAACCACATAACTAATTGGTTGTTTTTGATTTACTAAGCAGCGTTAGTTCAGTAGTTTGCCATTGGTTTCTGAACCGCCGACGCCTTATATAATCGAAATCAACGCTAAGCGTTCTGCTTCCAAATCGCTCGCAGATGCCTTCGATGCCTCTTCTCGGGATGTATTTGGATTAATACACTGAGCATTTCACTATGCCCTAACCAGCAGCGCCACAGTCGTATAATGTTGAATAATATATACTAAAACCATGCACAAAGGTCACGAAGCATATTAATTCACACATTGAAAGCAAACTATACGTTTTGCAGATTAATTACTTTATAAACTAATCACGTAGAGAGAAAGATATATCGCTGGTGGCTGTTGCAAAAAAAAAAAATGGAGTATATTCATCTTTGACGAAAACAATACCTCTTGAAACAGCGGGACACGGTGTCATATTCATCATCTACTTCTGCCCTGTATCCTTCATTGAGACATAGAGAGTCATTCAAACTAAGCCAGACCATTTGATCTTTTACTGTCTCCTGCAGCGCTCTCTATTACCCCAACCCTCTCTCCCCACATGTTATTTCTCTCTCTCTCTCTCTCTCTCTCTCTCTCTCTCTCTCTCTCTCTCTCTCTCTCTCTCTCTCTCTCTCTCTCTCTCTCTCTCACTCTCTCTCTCTCTCTCTCTCTCTCTCTCTCTCTCTCTCTGGAATTCTCTTCTCCAAGTTTTTTAGGTCTCACAACATTTCGTTTGCCTTGTGGATTCTAGACAAGAGAGTATATTTATACTGTCCACAGGTTTTCTAAATGTGTGTCCTATCTTCGTTCACTAAGATTAGTTTAGTTCTCTCCTTGAGCACTTCAGTGATGATTCTGGAGGATTTATCTAACATTTTATTCAAAATATCATTAAATGATCCAACCCATCTCTTGATTTGACCGGTAATGTTAGTGAGAACAATCCCTTTACTATTTTTGATAAGTCCAGCGTGTTGATTATATTTTTTTACCAATTTCCTTGTGGTGTTGTAAAGATGTCTGAGGTTTCCTTTTGCTGCTGAATCCTCTATCTTTCTTGCTAGGGCAACCAAATAGAGTCTTTTATTTACTGTTATGTATTTATTGCATCAATTGCAACGAGAAAAGGTGAGCTGAAGTAGAAACTGTATTTTTATATGGATGTGAAGCGTGACAATGGGCAGACAAGCAGAAAACCATCTGATGGAGTGGACATTTGGTTTTTGAAGAAAATGCAAAGAATACAATGGACAGACAGAAAAATCAATGAGAAAGTCCATCAAGAAGCAAATGAACACGACACAAACTGATTTAAGAAATTAGACGTAGATACATTTTGGGGCACGTTATGAGAAGGAATGAACTAGAGAACCTGGTGACAAATAGCAAAAATTAGTTGAAAAGACCAAGGGGAAGGCATATAAATAATTATCTTGATGGCGTGGCCACGTGGCATGGTGAGTCAAACACACACAGCTGCGAGGGTGTGATATAGCGACACATGACCCTCCCACTCTTATCGGCATGGCACATGATGGATGGATATTTTTGGGGGCACTGACTTTAGCAGCTCTTGTTTTGCTCTTAGTTAAGTCTTGTTATGTATTTTTAGTTCCTTCTATATATTTTCTTGAGGGATTATGGTATTATCCATCTTCGACTTTTGAGCTTGTCGTCTGTAAAGTGAGGCAGCCTATTTCTCCTTGCATTCAGCCAACAAGCCACATATTTCTCCTTGCATTCAGCCAACAAGCCACATAATTCTCCTTGCATTCAGCCAAGAAGCCACCTATTTCTCCTTGCATTCAGCCAACAAGCCACCTATTTCTCCTTGCATTCAGCCAATTGCATTCAGCCAACAATCCACCTATTTCTCCTTGCATTCAGCCAACAAGCAACCTATTTCTCCTTGCATTCAGCCAACAAGCCACATATTTCTCCTTGCATTTAGCCAACAAGCCATCTATTTCTCATTTCATTCAACCAACAAGCCACCTATTTCTCCTTGCACTCAACCAACAAGCCACCTATTTCTCCTTGCACTCAACCAACAAGCCACCTATTTCTCCTTGCATTCAGCCAACAAGCCACATATTTCTCCTTGCATTCGGCTAACAAGCCACCTATTTCTCCTTGCATTCGATCCTTTAAGATGTGATAGCATGGCCGTGTCGAATCTCAGACATATAGCAGGAAACTCCATCCATCCATCATGTGCCATGCCGGTAAGCGTGGGCGGTCATGTTTTGCCATCTCACTCGATCACCAGAGTCGTGGAGAAGCAGGAAACTGCTTCAGGGAAATGTGTGCGCGTGCGTGCTCTCGCGCGCGAGTGTGTGTGTGTGTGCATGTGTGTGTGCGTGTGTGTGTGTGTGTGTGTGTGTGTGTGTTTGTGTGTGTGGTGTGTGTGTGTGTGTTTATTCTGAAAATATGACGCTTCACAATGATTGGTGTTTATGCATAAACTGTCCTGCCACTACAATACGGACTGTGGACGAAATATATAAAGTAAAAGAAACGGGCCTTGATTCTATGCTTCCATCGCATACCGGAGATATGTTTGCAGGTCCATACAGAGCCGGCTCCGTTGCGAAGGGGATTATGGACGCAGTTTGTAATCTCGCATACCGCGTTCAAATCACCGCTGTTTTTGTTTTTTATGAAATGGTATGGGTGCCGGTCGTTCAGAAATCAATGGCAAACTACTGAACGTAAACTTACCTAGGAATCTCGAACAGCCAAAACATGCTAGGGTTGACTGCTACGTTTGTAAAGGATATGCAACTAACTAACAGTCATTCCAGAAGCGATATAGTCAGTACCAAGCTAGTCCAGTTCCCTTGTAGAATGTTTGCTGTTGGAAATTGTACCAGGTTAAATTGAACCTGCCTACCATAAAGTTACAATACGTATTGTATCTCTTATGGTGTAAAAGAGAACAGTTTAATATATGATTACCAGTAATTCCTTACTCAATTGTTATGACCGTTTCTCTGTTCATCTCTAGGTCTGGCAATCTCAGACATCGGCTGCAATGCAACGTCATTTATCATTAACATTATGTTGACACCTGCGATGTCTGAAGCCGATTTGCCGTTTGTTGTACAAGAAGTGGTCCTCCCAGTAGCTGCACTACCGCACTTGTTCTTCGTCAGTATAACAAGCTGGATTACTGCAGTTATAACAATAGAAAGATGCTTATGTGTGGTGGTGCCTTTAAGGGTCAGTATTGTCTTCTTTTATTGTCTTGTCTGATATTTCTTCACCACCATAATGTTTCATGTGTATTATAAAACTGAGGCTGACAGTTTAATACTGTATTGAAAAGAAATGCAGGCCCGTTGTTGCTGTGGTAATTATCTCTAGTATCGCTTTTAACACAATGATAATTATGTGACATCGTTGATTGAGTAATTAGAATGTATAATAAAATCTGATCAAATAGAATGCTTATATATGTTATATGGTTAAATAAAGTGCACTTTCGTCGGTACATGATATATTGTCATGGGCCATTTTGCAACCAATAAAGTCAATCGAGACTTGAAATTATTTTTACGAAACACATTATAGAATACCGTTACCCATGATAAAGACCGCGTTGCGTTGGTTTTTTACGAAATGGTATGGATGCCGGTCGTTTAGAAAGCGGTGGGAAAATACTGAACGTAAACTTGCCAAGAGATCGCAACAGCAAAAAAAATGCTGGTGTTGACTGCAAAGTCTTGTACAGGATATGCAACTAATATTTTTTTTACACCCATGAAACAGAACAATATCAATCGGTGATAACTGACTCGCCAACAGCATTGTGTCTTGGCAGCAGAAATACTTATGAAATATTAAATCTCATGTTCACTTCTAAAGAACAGTAATGAAAGCTATGGTCTTGCAAGCAAAGGCAGTGGTCAACGAGCACAATGGTGGTCGGAAAGAATGAATGCCACCTTGAGCATTAAAAATGCACGAGGCAAGGGGAATGGTAATATGAGTGACGACCTAGAAAGCACCTGCTACACAAACGTCTCATAACAACCTTTATTGTGGTGTCACGTGGTTCGTTTGTACGGTGAGTCCACTTGCGAAACACCCAGGCAGCCAAGCAATAATGCTCACCTTTAAATGACACCTAGGATTTAAATTACAATTATATACATATATAAGCTGTCTTGAGACAAAAACGTCATCATGGCACTTGCGGCGCTCCCATGCATTCTCTGTCCTCATCTGCAACAGCCAGCGAAGAGTGTCAATGGTACCAGTAGGAGTATGTTTATGTGTCTGTCTGGCCTTTCCTCGGAGTTTTGAGTGTCGATCAGAGCCTCCTGTCACTCCATGCAGCACCATTCTCTCCTAGCAGTGATGGTCTTCTAATTCTTTTGCACTATAGGGCCCCGGCCACGTCTGCCTTATCATGCACCAATAACCCACCAAGGGGTGCACACCCAGCCAATCTGTCCGTCTGCTCGTTTCTCACCACAACAGTCCGGAAACAATGCAAAAGATCATCTCTATTTTGTATTGGTGAATGGAAGCCTGCCACTCTGCCCGAAGCGTGCGGTCATCACTTATCTCATCATAATTTGTGAGTCCTTCACGATCACGACATGTGTGTGTGTGCTGTTTGTCATTAATCAAGGGAAAGCCGCTGTCACTTCCCCTAACTCCATTCTCAGTCTAGATTTGGCGTTTTCATAAGCCAGGCCCGCATGCTCTAAACATCGTCTACCAACTTTTACCGCGATATGATTTATCCCACCGCACCTTGAGCATGTCTGCAATCGTGGGCAAGGCTAGGGTGAATCATCTACACACTACCGACGTGTTCCTCGTGCACTTCAGTATCATCCGCATAGCTTCCTTCTTTATGCGCTCTAGTTTCACGATTTGACGCTTTGACACCTTGAGCAGCCCTAACCCATACTCAATTACGAAGAGAAGCATATATTGATATAATATGAACAACATCATTTGCTCCATATCTAATGTTGTCTTGATCTTCTTAGATCTCGTAGTATCTGTTGCAACATGTTCCATGAATGCCAGGATTCTGTCGAAGGTAAATCAGTTTACTCGCTCTGGTATAATCTCGGTCATTTATTGTACGACTTGCGAGGTCAATCTTAATCTATTGCCCAGAGAGCACCATCACAAAGGCGCATTATCTTGGTTAATAACACTACCTATCTCTGTACACCAGATAATCATTGAGTTTACTGTCTCCTGAAACTCCTGCCCGTTTTGTATCCTGTCTCCCCAATGCATATACGCAAGAAACATCGTCTGCAAATGTCTGTCCCCTTCCCATCTCTGGTTCTTCAATGCTTGTGGATACATTGAATAGCACAGGCCACATTGCAGATCTTTGTGGTAATCACAGGAATACTTCACTCTTCCGAGGTTCATGCTCCTTGGCGGAGAGCAACCCTACAAGAGTGCAGTATAGCTGTTATCCAATTCACCACCCTGAAACTAAATACCCATCTCCATAAGAGAGTGCATTAGGAGATCATATTTGACTGTGTTATATGCGTCCTCTAGTTTCAGTTATGCTGCTGTTGTTTTCTGTCTATTCTAGAACCCCTCATAATCATCTCATGCTAATGTCGCTGCGTTTGAACATGTGTCTTTCCTTGGTCAGTAACTCTCCAGCGCTCTTGGAAGTAGCGATTCCTTTCCCAAGAATATATGCGCTTAACAGCAACAATCTTGTCTTGCATGGTCCTTGACTGGCTTGGATAGTGGGATTAAAACGCTGTTGACCCATTCTTGGGACAAAAATGCTGTGCTAATACTCAGATTGAAACAAGTAGCCATTTCCTCCAAATCTCCATTGTCAATATCTCTCAAATGGAAGTAGCTGTTTCCATCAGGTCTCGGCACAGGACCTTCACTGTTTTAAATACATACTTTATGTCTACTACTTGTACGAAGTCCTCAGTTCCTTCTCCGTGATAAAAACTACCAGCTTCTCTCTAACAGCCTCCCTGCTGTCTTCATAGCTGTGATATGCCTGTTTCATAAAACTCTCAAGGAAAGCTTCTACTTTCTCTTTGTCCGTTGTCATGGACAAGCTGTTGTCCCTATATATTGTTGGCATTGTGGTACGTTTGTCTTTTCGTCTTTACACACGTGTCTGTGTAGTAAAACTGTTTGTGTTTCCAGAATCTATCCAAAATCTTATCACTTCTCAGCTCACTAATGAGGTTATCCCACTTAGCATTTTTTGACCTGTGCCGCACGGAGCTTGAACTCCTCAACTTTCTTCATTTGGCACCCATTCGGTCAACGCCAATTCCTATTGTGTGTTTTTAAATTTCTGTATCTGCCTAGACGTCCAACTTCGAAAGGCCCACAAAGGGTGATGATCAAAGGTGAGTCTGCTCGGTCAAATCAATGCCTTCTGTCGGAAACATACAATAAGAGTGTTGATCGCTTTGTATTTGAAGGCCCCACGTAATCTCCAAGCCTTGAACATACTCGATTAGGAAATCGCCACTGACAACACGCCATTTCATTTCCGATACCGCCGACCGGGTGATATATATATATATATATATATATATATATATATATATATATATATATATATATATATATATATATATATATATGGCACTTGTCAGAATAACGGTCCTAAATGGGGACACAACACTTTAGTGTGGAAAGCATCCCTTACAGGGCCTCATTTGTTGATGTTGTCGATCACTTCAGAGCAGTGTTGTAAACTGCTAGACCGATCGATGGATGCAATAAATGTTTCCTGGGGCCGGAGGACCCTGACTGTCGTCGGAGTGTATATCTATTTTCACATATAACTGATAGGTTTACACTCCGACGACGACAGTGTGGGTCCTCCGGGCCCAACAACATTTATTGCATCCATCGATTGGTCTAGCAGCCCAGCAACACACTCAACTTTAAGTGGAAGTGTCAAGTGATCGACAACACTCAACACATTCAATGCTCGTTCCGATATGTACATTTGTTTTCACAAAGAACAGGCTTTCGGGCAGTATTTACAACATTTGTGCCACAATTTCCACATATAACTGTGAAATATTATTGGTACGTAATTCCATTTTCACAGTTCTATATTTCTTCTTCTTCTTCGTTCATCCGGAGTTTTTTTTTCGGATGTGATTGCGTTGTGGACACTTTTTTCACCTTATTTGAAGCCCACACAGTGAGCTTTTGATTCGGACTTTCCACGCAATGGATTTGCTATCCAAGCAATATTCCATTTCGTGCCACTAGGACACTTTTTCCACCTCTTATGAAGCTCACACAGTGAGCTTTTGATTTGGACTTTCCACGTAATGGATTTGCTATCCGAGCAATATTTCATTTCATGCCTCTGGGAGGCTTTTGTAACCGACATACCTGTGGTATGAAGTGTGGCAGTCTGAATACTTCTTCATACACCTTTAAATGTCAACCTGTATGTAGTTAAAGTAAGCTGCGGTCAACTTGAGCTTGTTGATATCTCCATAGAGCTTGTCCTCAAATGAAGCAGGTGTGGGCCAAAATATCTTTCTCTGTTCTGCATATATTGGGCAATCCTGCAGCAAATATTTTGCTGTCATTTTTCCAGTTCGACAATTACATTCATCGGTATCTTCTATTTTTAGTTTATTGAACAAGTGGTATTTCAGCCTGTTATGTCCTGTGCGGAGTCTGAAGATTGCTACTTGTTCTCTTCGGTCGAGTTTGTAATATGCATCATCCTTCTGGTGGCCTGGATGCTCTGATTCCCATTTGGTTTTATAGGTGCTTTTTATCAACCTCTTTGCCTCATTGTAAGTTATGTCTATGTCAGGCTGTGGTAGTCGTCCGTCCTCTTTTGCCAGTCTGTCGGCCTCTTCATTTCCAGGTATACTGCAATGTGATGGGATCCACTGTATTACAACTTTTTTGGATTTCTGGCTTAGACCATGGAGTGCTGCTCTTAGGTCAGCTATTTCTGTGCTGTTATTGCTCTTCAGTATTGAGACAGCTGACGTTGCATCTGTGAAGATAGCTATTTGCTTCTCTTTATTTTCCTCCATCAAGAGCATTTCTGCTGCAGTTTTTAGAGCCTCTACCTCTGCTTTGAAGTTACTTGAAAACTTTCCAGTTGCCACTGAATGTGTTTTTTTCACTCCATTTTTTAAATTTAGGAGAATTCCTCCTCCTCCATTCTCTATTGAATTTTTGGCTGATACATCTGTATATGCATGGGTCCAATTGCTGCTTGGGTAATGTTCTTTTATGTAGTATAGGGTTATTTCTCTTCTTTCGGTTTCATGCTGAGTGTTCTTTTTCTCAATACCAGGAATGTTTTCTATCATCTCAGGCAGTTGCTGCTGTCTCCAAGCTGGGAAGTTGTGTGCATAGTAAATGGGCTTGACTGTTGATATGTTAAGTATGGGATCTGCCCTAATCTTTCGTTTTGCAGTTTCTACAAAGTTGCTACGCTTCAGTCTTCCTTTTCCAAAACCATTAAACCTGTTATACATAGGGTGGTCTGTCAATTTTCTACATTTTTCTGCTTGTTGCTGGGCTCTGCTATCTCTTCTGTCCTGCATTGGTTGTAAACAAGTGATCTTTTCTAGTTCATTAATAGGCGTTGTCTTCAGGCTTCCAGTTATGATTCGCATTCCTTGGTTTTGGACTCTACTTATTTTGTTAAAGTTTGACTTAGCTGCTGTTGCCCAAGCTGCAATGTCATATTCCAGTACTGGCCTCACCCGTCCAGTATATAGCTTCTTGAGAACTTTCTCATCTGCTCCCCACGTTGTACCAGCAAGCTTTTTTATGATTGCCATTCTTTGCCTTGCTCTTGTTCGATTTTTCTCAACCTGTGTTTTCCATGTCAGGCGACGGTCAAAGGTGACTCCGAGATAGTTTGGATTTTCTGCATAGAGCAATATTTTCCCATTCAATACCAGCTTAGGTTGCTGAGTTTTATTTGAGAGGGAGAACACTGTGCATGTTGTTTTCTCCTCACTTATCTTCACCAGCCATGATTTTGACCAGTGAGACCCTGTAAGGGATGCTTTTTACACTAAATAATTTAGGACCATTATTCGGAAGAGTGCATATATATATATATATATATATATATATATATATATATATATATATATATATATATATATATATATATATATATATATATATATATATATATACACACTAGCTGCCCCGGCCCGGCTTCGCCCAGTCCCTGGCGGGGATATGTCTGTCTGTCTGTCTGTCTGCTTGTCTGCCTGTCTGTCTGTCTGTCTGTCTGACTGGCCCGGCCACGGCTTCACCCAGTCCCTGGTGGGGAGCATCTCATTTAATTCATATAAGTAGTCATATAAGCTCCCGTTCCCGACTGTCTGTCTGTCTGTCTGTCTGTCTGCCTGCCTGTATGTCTGTCTGTCTGACCCGGCCCGGCTTCGCTCAGCCTCTGGTGGGGAGCATCTAATTTAATTCATATAAGTAGTCATATAAGCTCCCGTTTCCGACTATCTGTCTATCTATCTGACCCGGCGCGGCTTCGCCCAGCTCCTGGCGGAGAGCGTCTCATTAAATTCATATAATAAAAAAATTAACTTAAGAATGTCCTTCCACACACCATCCATTATTTTTAATGAAAACTGTTTTTAATCACCTACATGACTGTAGATAACTGCTTTAAACATAAAAAGATGAGTTAGAAAATTTTCACTATTTAAATAGATGCATTTATTTTTATGAAAACTTTGAAAATGCCTTGAAGATTATATCATTATTTACTATAACTCATATGCCTGTAAATAACTGTAGACAAAGAGTTTATAAATCTTTGAAAACAATGCAACAATCTATATATAAAATATATAGCTAAGCTATTAAAAGATATGCCCCTTTCAATAACTTTTCTTAAGTTAAGTCCCCTCGCTATATATAAATGATAATGTAAATTTAAATATTAAATTTTAGTAAGTAAATAGCTGACTGTACACTAACAAACTATGACAATTGGCTGCACGGGAATGAAAAGAATACATGTAGAAAACTTTCAACTCAATCGTATGGACCGTTATCGAACGCATCAAATGCATCCCTACACACATACATACATCGTCTTTTATATATATATATATATATACGTTTTGTACATCATCGAGTGTCACTAAACATATCAATCAACTGTATAAAGCATGCATTGATAAATTACACATGTACACATTTTCAACATCAGCTGGTGGAAAACGTACTATGGGAGGTATTGCGCATGTGCTAGAGCATCATATTTTAGACCAATTGGAATTCGATGGATTATGTGGTCGGTATCACGCTGGGCGCGTTTAATTCGTGCAATAAGCTACACCACATACACATATTAATGGATTAAGTTACAACTATTTAACATAGAAGATTTTAAATTACATGCATTTATATGTATGCAACCTAAAAATTGCTTTGCATAACAGAGTTAAAGCTAAGAATGGACAGACTTAATGTAAACACTGTACATAATATAACGACTTAAAGCAACACATTATTCTAACTGAACGACTGAAAGTCACTACTGCTTTTATTAGGGGGAGAAAAGGTAAAGTAATAACTACCATAGACCAGATGACTTACATTGCCTAAACATGCGACTTATTCAGTACACATACATTTCAACACAATTAATGTATATGTTATCCAGATCATTTCTAATATGCAATGTTTCATTCTTAATGCAATACCCTCAGGTAAAACAGATGATCACTCCTGTACGGATGTTTGTTATCGTCGCCAGTGTCTACATAATCCTTATAGCTTGTCGTGCTCCAATTTATTTAGTCACGAAACTGGAAATGAAATTTGTTCCATCACGGAACAGAACTCGACTGGGGCTCATCTCTAACACCGATGGCGATAACTTTAGAATGATATACTATACACTCAATAGTTTCCTTGTACCATTTCTTGCCTTTATTCTCATCAGCGTCTGTACCATTATCCTCGTTTATTATCTCCACCAACAGACACAATGGAGGAATGCCTCGACAACTTCGTCAGTAGCTAAGATTTCCACACGGAGTCACAACGTTGCCAAGATGGTGGTTATGATTTCTGCGCTGTACATTTCCTGCACCATCCCGATAACCATAACTATGTTGGCTCTGGCATTCGAGCCTAGAATAAATTTGGGCGGGCAGGAAGTGAATTTAGGAATAACTGTTGGGGGATTTGGGGTTATCGCCGAATCCATCAATTCCTCTTCAAATATTTTTATTTATTATCACATGAGTAGTAAATTCAAAGAGGCGTTTTTATACATACGCAGTAAAATATGTGCTCGCCAAAACCTGTAGATAGTTGGATACATACGATAATAAGAATTATAATGATGATAACAATAGTAATGCATGAAATTAATATTGTTATTTTTATTATTGCTATTATTATTAGACAGCTAGAGCATTGCTTTGCGGAGCCGGTAGCTTCTGCAGCTTGTCTTGTTCCAGGTGTATTGGTGTACTCCTCAGGAGTAAACTAGCCGGGCCGAGACAGGAATCATGCTGCATGAGCAACGCATGGTCTCTTCAATTCAAGTGCCCAAGTGTGTTCCGTAGGCTAGCGGAGGGAAGAAGGCACTTACTTCGTTTGATAAGGGATGCATTCGTCCCGTCAACCATTTTGTGCCATGAGGAAGTATAACTTCATCCCTGGTCCCCGCTACGAGTTGTAATTAGCATGCCTTTATTTAAGTACAATGTAACAAACTATCGTTTATCAAAAACGACAAGGTGTAAGTAGTAACATAAGATGTGGTTTTGATTTTTTGTTTTTTTAAATATTATATTATGCGGTTTTCTATTTTACAAGTGAAATAATACATGTACCCTTCTGTTTTGTATGCATTTCATAAGAATATTAAACGGTTAGAGATGCTTTGCAATTGCCATAGTACAAAAAGGGTTAATAGAGTTCTACACACACAAAACCACAATTAGGTTTTAAAAGATGATATATTTAGTACGCGAAAAGAAACTACCAATAAATCAAGCTTAATTGGCGTCAGTGTATTATGTGAACTTAGCTCGTTAACTGGTAGTTTCTTTTCGCATACTAAATGTATAACCTGTTTTAATATAATTGTGGTTTCGCGTGTCAAACTCACCATTTCTGTATATGGCTTGTAGATTAGATATAAATAACGAGTAAATGTGATACTCATATTTTAATCTGCGAGGATAATTGTCATGATACAAAAGGGTTATTAAAGTTATACACACAAAACAGCAATTAGGTTAACAAAGAGTATACATTTCAATACGTGAAAACAAACTATCAGTGAAAGAGATAAATTCACGTAATACACTGGCGTCAAATGAGCGTCATTTAGAAACAATATAACTCAATAAACATTCAGGCACGGGTCACCGGACAGACAACATCTTGATCAACACTTACAACGCAAACAGACATTAACCGTTTATTCAACATTAGGACACTTCGAAGCAACAGCAACAAGTCGACAGAAGACAGCGCACACGCCATACACACACACTCAGGCCACATTGGATCAGCAGTGCAGTCGGGAATGTGAGAGTGCCTGAAAGAGGTGGCATTTTACAGCTTATGGTCACTAGTGAAACGGTGTGTAACGCAACTCTGTGCGAATGCAAAATAGTGCGGCTGGCTAGTGAAATATGTTTGTTTATGTGCACTACTATGAATAAAGACACGTTACATTGGCTGTATCCACTTCTTGATTTGATCATTGACTAAAGATATGACAACGTTCTGCGTGTGAATTCAGCTGTCAACGTGTTACTTTCTATGAGCCACCTAGACATCGGTTCTGTTGCACAGAACACTCAAAACCCCGAGGTGCGTTTAGACGCGAACCTTGTATAGCTTTATGACAGTTAGTTAGTTAGTTAGTTAGTTAGTTGGTTGGTTGGTTGGTTGGTTGGTTGGTTGGTTGGTTGGTTGGTTGGTCGAAGTTCCAACTTCACGGCAACGGGGTCGTCCCCATTATGCTCCATTCAAGTGCCAGCGAATATCACACAAAATGGTCCCCACTGTCCAATGTGAAAAGTGGAATAGACAGGAGTCTCGGCAATCTAATAAGCCCGCACAGGTACACTGTCCATAATGCCGCCGTCAGAATGCCAACACAAAATTCATCCTCACTCGCCTCGGTTCATCGTCGATGGTCTAAGGACTCGGCAGTCACCAGAAAGACCTCATTGACCCGGATTTTCTCACATGGCTCGGTCTCTTACTGCAGGGCGACCCGCCGAAAGTGTCGCACAAAGCACGAACTCCGCAGCTTCAGCGCCGACTCCCTGGAGTCTCCCGAAATATTCACTCGTGAACCGAAAGAGCAAAACAGTCAATTCAGCAACCGCCGGTAGCCATTGTTCTGAACATGCAGTTCACTGTAGAGGACAGATGTAAAAGCATTCCACACGAATTTAACACCTCACGGTGTCGCCCACGCACTCACTCGGTAGCAGAGCGACGGAACCGTGTACTACTAGTCCAACATGAGGAAAATGCGATTGTAAACAGTAGCCACAAGCATAAACACGCCACAGGCCCCAACGGTTCAATGCCTAACCGCCATGCTGGCGACCGGAAGCTTTATGACAGTCACATTCTATGAGAATGACACCACCAGAAGGGACACTTCCAATATTAAGACATACTCCCTTACAGATACTTCAGAGACACACATGTTTTAATTCAGTGACGGATAGTTTGACTGCATGCCTTGGTGAGCAAATTGACCAATATGCCTCTCCGACAGCAAATGTTGGTAATGGACAAAGAACTGACCAATAGACTTCTCCACCATCAGCTGTTGGAAGTGGACACAGAGTCGATCAGTATTCGTTTTCGCCACGAAATGTAAGAACTGGACAGAGATTTAACCACAATGTTTCTCTCGCCAGTAGACGTTAGTACTGGTCATATCGTTGACCAATATGCTTCTCCGCCATCACATATGGTACTGTATATTAACGCCTCCTTCTCCTCCACCACCTCCTCCTCCTCCTCCTACTACTACTACTACAACTACTACTACTACTACTATCACTAGTACCACTACTACTACTACTACTACTACTACTACTACTACTACTACTACTACTACTACTACTACTACTACTAATACAGCTTCTAATACTACTGCTGCTGCTGCTACTTCTACTGCTACTACTACCGCTGCTGCTACTACAACTACTGCTGCTGTTACTACTACTACAGATACTGCTGCTGCTGTTACTACTACTACGATTACTTCCACTACTACTACTACTACTACTACTACTACTACTACTACTACTACTACTACTACTACTACTACTACTACTAATACTACTACTACTACTACTACTACTACTACTACTACTACTACTACTATCACTAGTACCACTACTACTACTACTACTACTACTACTACTACTACTACTGCTTCTAATACTACTGCTGCTGCTGCTACCGTTGCTGCTACTACAATTACTGCTGCTGTTACTACTACTACAGATACTGCTGCTGCTGTTACTACTACTACGATTACTTCCACTACTACTACTACTACTACTACTACTACTACTACTACTACTACTACTACTACTACTACTACTATTACTACTACTACTACTACTACTATTACTGCTGCTGCTGCTGCTGCTGCTACTGCTGCTTCTGCTGCTTCTGCTACTGTTGCTTCTACTGCTGATGCCACTACTACTTCTGCGTTTTCCTCCGCATGATGTATTAGCTAATATGCTGCTTATATTTCGTGAATTTAATGGTTAAGTGGAAGTGGGTTTATGATTTTCCACAATGGACTGGAAATTAAATTCTAAGCCATTCTAAGCATCAAGTTGAAGAAGGGAAATAATGTGCGGAAGGCAAATTGTTAATGATCCTTTAGTACCTTAATCTAATATATGTATAATTACTAGCATCTCAAAACGTTACAATAATAGCGATGTTTGATTAACATTTACGTATTTAGTGAAACACGCCCTGGAAATGCATATTTTTTTTGTTTAATAAAGCTTAAAAAGAAGCTATGTCTTGTCTCTAGTCATTAGTTAATAGTCGCGGTTACAACTTCACGACAACGGCCCCCCCCCCCCTCCCCCTCAAAAAAAAATGTTCCGTTCCTGTGCAAGTGACTATCACACACAGTGCTCCTCACTGCCCATGTGAAAAGTGGAACAAACAACAGTACCGGCAAATCAACAGCACGCACAGGCAAGTACATGCACACGGCCGCTGCCGGAATGCCAACAGTCCACCCCCGAAAACTTCAGTTCATCATCGATGGAAGCTGCAGTCACTAGAAAAGCAGCAGCTTAACAAACATGACTGCATAATGCACACCTAGCTAGTTCAGCAACCGGCCGCCGCCATTTCTTGAACATGCAGTTCACAACTTAAAACAACCGCGGAAGGATGTAAAAGCAATCCACACAAAATCCAGAGCTCGCAGTGTCGCTCCAAGCACTTAACTCAGTAGCTGGGCAGCGGATCAATGTACTGCCAGACCAAAATGAGGGAAATGCATAAGCAAACTGTGGCCAGATGCAAAAACACTCTGGTGGCCTTACCAGCTCAAACGGCCTATCATTCATGTTGGACCGGATGTTTTGTGTTTAACCTTAACTGACAAGGGATTTCGTAAAGTCTGATATATATTCATTCCTTATACATAGAGTCCGTAACAACATCACATGATGAACAGAACACAGAAGAAGAGCCCACAGCAAATAACACCATTAAAGAACTTCTATTTGCGGAGGATCAAACGCTAATAATAAACATCAGAAGCAGAATTACAAGACAACATAAATAGTCTAAACGAAGTTTGTAAGGAACATAACATGAAAATTAGCATTAGTAAAACAGAGGTAGAGACTATAACCAAAGTAGAAGAAAACCAAAGATTCATCTAAAAGAACACCTCCTGAAACAAGTAAAGAGTTTCAAATACTTCATCACTATCAAGTGCCATGCCGGCTGGAGCAGGCGTTTAAGACTCTCCACAGATCTCGGTCCTTGGTTTTCTGGATGAACTCTGTTGTTGATATTCCTTCATGCCACCGTCTCAATCTACCCAGCATCATTTCTCTTGGTCTACCTCTGCCTCTCTTTCGCTCGATCTTTCCAGTTGTCACGATGTTCTCCAGTCCCTCTCTTCTCATCACATGACTGAAGAAACTGTTTTATAGCTGGCTCGTTTCACTAGCCTCTTTCAGGCAGTAGTTGTTAGTTACTTTGGCAGAGCAAGGAAATCGCAACATTCGTCTCAAGAACTACATCTCTGTTGCTTCCAATTTCTTCCTAATTTGTTCATTTACACTCCAAGGTTCACAGCAATACAGCAAAACAGGTTTTATATAGCACTTCTCAACTCTCTTTCTTACATTCAATGATATTGACTTATTGCATACGATATTCTTTATTTTCTGAAATGCTTGCAGCCTTCGCTTGCCCTATTCTGCTCTTAATCTCTGTTGTGCATCTGATGTTATAAATGCCCCTTTGTATTTAACACTATCCACTTGGTGAAGACTGTTCCCGTATATCAACAGTTTACATTTGGATGTCACCTTTTTCTTTGATATCACCATTGTTACTGTTTTCTTGATATTCAAGGAGAGCCCTTTCGTTGCACTCTCTGTTACTACAATGTCCAACAATTGTTGTAGATCTTTTGCATTATATGTCATCAATACCGTGTCATCTGCACAGCGTACATGTTTAATATTATAATTTCCGAATAGTATTCCTTGCTTCTCTTTGACCTCTCTCATTATTACTTCGCTATAGAGGGAGAAGAGATCCGGTGACAAAACACACCCATGTCATACTCCCAGTCTTATTTGTTCGTAATTTTCTTATTTATTTCCCATTTTAATTGCTGCTACTTGGTTCCAGTAAATATATTTTATTATTCAGAGATGTTTCCCTTCAATGTTAGTATTCTCCAACATTTTAATATATTCCATTGTTTGTACCCTTTCATTCAACAAATCCATACTGTTCTTCACCAATTTCCATTTTTATTTTCATTATTGTTCTTCTCATTATAAATCTGAGTAAAAGCTTAGTGACATGGTTTATGAGGTTAATCGCACGAAAATCTTCGTATTCAATTACTCCTGGTCTTTTTGGTATATCTATAAATACAGATTTCAGCATATCGCTTGTTACATATCCATTGCTGTAAATATTATTCAACATTTTGGTTAATATATCTACTTCAGATTCTCCCATTACTTCTAATTCTTCTTTTGTGATTCCATATGTCCCATCTGTTTTTCCTTTCTTCATATTGAAGTACTTAGGAAGTATAATATCATCAAATGGCAAATCAGAAGACGAGATCGAAAATACACGCATTAAGGCAAACCAACTAATTGGACATATTTCACCAATACTAAAGAACAAACAAGTATATCAATAGATACTAAACAAACCACTTAAAACACTATCTTCCTACAACTCTATGCCACCAATGCCAAACCTGGACAGTGCCAGAAAAAGAAAAAAGAAAATGCATACCAACATAAGAGAGATTCCTATTCTCAATGTATTAAGAAGAGAGAAAGTCAGAAATGAAGAAATCAGGACTAAAGCGCGGGTTATAGCAGCGCTAGATTCATCAGAAGACAACAATTTAATTACATTTGCCATATAACTAGATTACCAACTAATAGTATACCACAACAAACAATAATGCACTGACCAAATAGAAGCAGAAGAAGTCGCTGACCATGTGTGTGTATATATATATATATATATATATATATATATATATATATATATATATATATATATATATATATATATATATATATATATATATATATATATATCCTAGCTAAATGTTTCGACCCCTTTACCTTCTGTACACTCTCTGGGGGAGGTCCCGTCTGGGTCATGGCTCCAGGACGTTTTTTCTCCTTAGTGTGTACTGATCGAGACCTTTCCCTTGTCGACATGGCTAAGTGTATATCCAGAAGCAATCCCACCCTTAAGGGGGGGGGGGGGGGGAGCGAACACTGGCCACCCGTTGCATCTACCAGAGTCGACACTGCACTGTGACTTACCGTGAGAAAGTTAGCTTCATCCCCCGGCAGTTGGTTAATGCCATGATCGAGTTGATAGAGTTATAGATCATGGCATGGTTTAGGAAAAAGTGCGGTCTGTACGAAGAGACCGTGCAAAATGACCTGCCACGATGCGTTGGTCACAAAAGCGTGAAAAGCGCTGGGACGCTTTGTGGAAAGGACAAAGCTTCACTTTCAAGATCAGTTGGGCTTGAGTCACGGTCAAGTGCGGGCCTGGTTCCCGTTTCAAATAGCCATTGCCACACAATGAGCCGCTAAATCATTAATTAGATTTTGTAGTCATTGTAGATTCTAGATATTGTGTTGGATTGACTGACGTGTTGTATAAGTGATAATGTGAACTGTATAATACTTATAGTCAATAGATGAGTGCAAATATGGCCAGTGTTGTGTTAAATACTGAGCACAACCCACTACTGGCGACGCTGATCGTATTCTGGTATGAACCTAAGGCCTATCCACGTCAATGCGGAAGCACCGAAGTTTTGTGTTATTCAAGACGCGTTGCGTTTATTCTAAATAATTAGTTGTCATGAATAGTACAGAGTAGAAGAGCTTAAACAGAACTTAAGAGACTAATGCAAATAGCCACAGCGAGAAGATCACAGCATCTCCGGACAGAAATGTATTGGTATAGAAGTGCGACCGTACAGTCAGAAAGCTATAATATGTGCATCATGGCGAAATCTCTCAAATCAATATCGGGCAAGATGTATATCTGGCAGGACGAACGTTCTGTGCTCCCACCAGTCTCATCTGGGTTGTGATCTCGTCCAGGGGGTATGAGACCATGGGTATCAGCCCAAGTATTGTTGGTGCCAATATAAAATCAATTGCCAATTAACCACCCATCAGCCGTGGGCGTATTAACGACTAATTCGCCTATGGCAGTCAGTCTTCGCCTCTGTCTTACTGGCTAATTATGAACCTGTCAGTAGACGTCATTGCTGCCGTGTTGCCTTCTTCGTATCTCGTTCACGTTTTGCGACACACGCTCCTGTACGCTCCCAGCGGAAGTCAGCTCTTCCTCTGGTCTATAATTATCTTAAACGTTTGTCATTATTTTCGTGTTTGTTGCATTGAGATATGACAATTATAATGTGTAGACTTGCCAAGAAATCACGAACAGCCAAAAAATGATGAGGTTGACTGCAACGTCCTGTAAAGGATATGCTACTCCGTTTTTAACTATTGATTTTATTAGTTTCTTAGTTCCCATTTGTGTTATTTATAGCAATACTGATTCACCATTATATCAAAATCCTATTCTATTTCCTCGATGACATGCGGTAGTATTCTTCTTTGGTGCATACGTTAAACCTATACAAGGGAATAAATGCAAAACTGTCTGAATCCATGTTCTATATCGAGCCTGCCTGTTATGTCAAAACATAGACACACAACTACCAACTGTTTCACTGTAGAGATGTTGTTGTTGTTTGTTTTATTTTTAAATCTATATTTAGTGTATTGGGAAACAGATTTATGTCATATCTACCACAATTCATTATATTCCTATTAAGCACCTATCTGTGGGTAGCCTTTACAGCTTGAATGTAGATCTATATTTTGCACTCTGATTTTTACAACATTATTACTTGCTCTCCTGTTGACTATGTTGTTTTATGTACCTATATTTAGCGTCGAATGGTAGGTGGCGCTAACAAAACGTGACACCCAACATTGTGTCGTTGGTTTCGGGCCAACGGGCTTATTTTATCTTGCAGCTTCTGCGGTTGATATTGGTGTTACCTTTACTCTGAGGTAAATAAGGTAGGCCGAGAGAGGGGTCGTGCTGTAATTGCAACACTTGTTCTCTACTATTCAGCCTCGGCTTTGTGCTGTGAAGAGGTATACCTTCAACTCTGGTTCCCCAAAAAACACTATCGTCTGTCATTACGGCAAATGTACCAGTTCAAATCAAAAACAGTTATTTCTATTTAATCTAAAGCTAGCCTTACTATGTTAATGTTGTCATTATGTTAATAATTAACAGCAGTTTCCATTTGTGATGTATCAAAGCAACTGCTCTGTTATTGGTACATAATTTCACGTCGCCCTTTTTCATGGCATTAAGATATGACTTGCATATTGATCTGTGTGTACTGTACATTTCAATAAACTTGTTGCAATATCATTTGTAACATAATGATTGGTGCCATTCACTGTAGGGTGTTTTTATTTACACAAAATATCACACGACACGTTTTTCTGTATTTACCGCTCATGTAGTAATAAATGAACATGTTCCCAGAAGAATTGATGGACTCCAACATGAGAGAAATACCTCCAGTTATGGTACCAATATTAATGTAGTGTCCTCCCACGAAAAGACCAGGTTCAAATGCTAAGGCTAATAAGAATATTGAAATAGGAACAAAGCAGAAAATAAAAAGAGCCGATATCACAACAACCATCTTAGCCACACTCTGGTTGCGAGTTTGACCATCTAGTTGTGAGGTAGATGCGTTCCGCCATTTGGATTGCTTTCGAAGTGTAACTACAAGTATCGATGTGCATATTACAATAATAAAAAATGCTGTAAATGGTACAGCGAAACTGTTGATGGTGTAACAAATCTTATCCATCCGCCTCTCTGTTGGGGCTGGATGTCAGTCCCAACAATGTTCTGTTCTTTGCAGGGAAGAATTTCCCTTGGATGTTGATGACAGCATACGCTGGGGTTCCGCAAGCTATACACAGGATGAAGACGCACACGATTACAATCGACATCCGTTTGTGGGTGATGATTTGCTTCACCTGGAAAACATAATAGAAGCGTACGAGTATAATAATAATAATAACCGGATTAGCATGGTCGAAAAGATAAGAAAGCTGGTTTTAAACTTCCGATGCGCTGATGCCGAGGTAGCGGGTTTAACCCTTACACCGGTCATGTGACTAAGGTGTTGAATTCCGTCCTTGACTTGGGGACGCAGATTACAAGTACCTCAAATGACGGAGTATGTTCGCCTGATGACGCTGTACACTGGTAATAGTGAACGCTAATCCACAAGCAACAATCAGTCCAGTGTACTACAAGTAATAGCAGGTGTATGAGTTCAAAACTAGCGGACTCACAACCATAATAATAATTGCAAAGATTAGATAAATGGAGATAAATGGACATAAATGGACATAAATGGACATAAATGGAGCAAATTAGGAAATATTGTTCTACCTTGGCAAAATACTGCAGATTTCACTACCACTATGTGTGAATGGGAGCCGAGCAGCGTTAAAGTTAGTTGCATATCCTTTACAGGTCGTGGCAATTCAACCCCATGGTTGTTTGGTTGTTTGTGATTTCTTGGCAAGTTTACGTTCAGTAGTTTGCCATTGTTTTATGAACGACCGACACCCATACCATTGTATGAAAACCAAGGCAATGTGGTCTGCTTCCAAATAGTCTGCAGCTGTATTTCGAACGTGTTTATGCGGGATTATGAATTGCGTCCGTAAGGCCTTTGCCACAGAGCCGCGGTAGCGTAGTGACTAGAATTCAAATGTTTAAACATTGATCCGGTCTTTTATGCTAATAAGCCTAAAATGAATACCAAGAATACCATCTTAGGAGGGAAAGGATGGCCGAATGGATACTGACCATGCCATACACCGAGTGCCCATTGGTCAATAAATATATGGGTATAGCACGTGTTCCCGAGGCGCCTTAATGCACGCGAAAAGGCCCTTTACTGGGATTATGTGCGAAATCTATAGTTTGTTGTGACTAATTTGCCTTCTTGGCGTGACAATATAAACTTTAATATGTGTGACCAGCTTGCCTCCTCTTGAAGTGGCTTAATAAACTATACTATGTTGTGACAAGTTTGCTACCTCTTGGCGTGACAATATAAACTTTAATATGTGTGACCAGCTTGCCTCCTCTTGAAGTGGCTTAATAAACTATACTATGTTGTGACAAGTTTGCTACCTCTTGGAGTGGCAATATAAACTAATATATGTTGTGACCAGTTAGCCACAAGCCTTCATCATCAAGCTACACCGAGAGACAAACCACAACACAAAGAGCACACAACATGGAAATGACAATAAACTATACATGTAACCATTGTGGCGTATTAAAATCTCCCTCACCCTCGCTCCCATCGGCGCATTCTCATCTCAAAAAGTATCCTATCTGAAAGCCCTGGACAAGTATGCTCAAGACTATGTTTGAGAACTTGCCCTATAAAACACCTTTCTCTGTATGGATTTGGATAGGATGTTTAACATATTTATATAAATATGCAGATTATAGGTGTATGTAAAGCATTTAGTCCCGCATCCATTGATTTAACCTTTGGTTTTTTTTCGCATACCCTTTACAGGTCATCGCTGTCAACATCAGCATCTTTCAGCTGATTGTTCATTTCTTGGCAAGATTACGCTCAGAAGATTTCCATTGCTTACTGAGCGGCCGGTTCACATACACCGTAAGTTACCAAAGCGGCGAGAACGGCTACTGATTATCGCGCAAGTTACGTTCCTCACGTGGATATAATGGATTACGGAGAAAGTCGCTAAACCTAGGCCAGGGAGACGGGTTATTAATAATATGATAATCATATATGTGACCGTAGCGAATTGATAAACATGTGTATGTCTGGCGCTCTGGAGGTCTTGGTTCATTCATCTGGATTGCGATGTTTAGACTACGAGCGCATTTTTTTCCAGGCTACTTATAGAGGTCATCCCTGGCGCAACATAGTTCTTCATTTGTGCGAGCTTTGGGTGGTGCTCTTGGCAGGCGACTTGCGTTCTTGGGAGAAACACAGAACAAGATAGGGTAAAATCCGGTGCAATAAAGTGAGGCCTTTTGTCTGTAACCTCTGTATGTATCTCATCCCTGGCTGATTCGATGTCTTTGATCTGCATTTATCTCCATTGTTACTAATGTCTCTTCCACACACAAAATGTCTACATCAATGCCATCTTGAACTAACGTCTGTTTTAGCGTATGGACTAAGTCTGTATCCGACCCATCAGAGAAGTCTGCTGTATCCGACCCTGACCTTTCAGGATATTTTCTTGCCATCCCTCATGTAAACGTACTGCCTGGTCACCACAATTTCTCCCATGTACACTGCGCCTCCGCGTGGTGTTTATGTTGCACGCCAGAGACACACTTTTTCTGATGATTTGTAGCTTACATTGCTGCATATAAACATTTTAGAATCTATACAACAACAGAACAATTGTAACATGTGTAAATTCTAGAATATACACTTAATTATAATTCTGAACAGAGCTGTTTTAACCAGCATAGTTTAAAGAGGACATAACACTAATGGATGGTTTCACACTTTTTTTTTTCGCATATCCTTTACAGAACATCGTTGTCAACACCAGCATTTTACGGCTATTGTTGATTTCTATTGTTGATTATACACAACAATAAGAAAGAAACAAACAGCTTTTTTTGGTCATGTGATGAGAAGAGAGGCGCTGGAGAACATCGTGACAACTGAAAAGATCGAGGGGAAGAGAGGCAGAGGCAGACCACGAGAAATGATGCTGAATGGATTGCGACGGTGGCGTGGAGGAATCTTAAAGGCAGAGTTGATCCAGAAAAACCAAAGACAGAGATCTGTGGAGAGTCATGAACGCCTACGCCAGTCGGCACGGTACTTGATGATGATGTTGATTTCTTGGCAAGATTACGCTCAGTGGTTTCACACTGGTTGTCGAATAAAATCCATTGTTTAAAGTTCCACTTTACTTGTCAATTCTCTGAGCAAAGTAAGGTGTAAAGATTATGTTTACAAGTATTTGTTTACGTGTACAATTTATAGTGTCCAGTGAGAAGACTTTTCCAGTTGAAGAAACGTATTTTGCCACGAGAAGGGGTAGGGGATGGAGGACAGGTAGCCGTGGCTGTGAAGTTACTGTCTCCGGTTCGGCGGCGGGTTGGGCCTTTCAAGGCACATGGTTTCATACCTGTATGGGCTGTAAAATGTTATAAGAGCCAGTGTAATTTAATTACATCACATTCCCCCCTGATCTGTCGGATAGTGTGATACATTGTCTTCTGGCATAAGGGTGAATAGCAAGAGGTCCCGTGTACATGGAATGCATGTAAAACATCCCATGGCATAAGAAAATTACATGAATAGGTCGTAAGGCTGCAGCCCTGACAAAGTTGTTAGGAGACAAGTAAACACGGGAGATAGAGCTCACTATCTTGGATGAAATATATTTATGGAAAGTCAACCTTACACTGATACATGCCGGGGTCGGATACACTGACTTCTTTGGTGACCCACTCCCTTCGAAAGAAGAGCAAAGATTAGCTTGAAGTATCTTGCAAAACCAACAGCCACAACAGCCACACAGTCGACATACTCAAATTTGGCTTAATATTCGATATACACAACGAAATAAATAAAACAACACCACATACTTTACCGAGGAACAGAACGTGTGTCGTGTGATATGTATGTTGGCATCCAACCCCCTCGGCAACTAGCTGTTCACCATGGCATTTAACATAAGAAAAATCATAAACGGCCTGAGAAATACTATATTAGCATACCTTCAAAGGTGCAAGGACACACACACATCTCTCCAGTGTGATTATAGCTGTAATCCATATAGTCACTCGGTTAAAAGCCATGTGTGGTATCCCAGCGACGGGGTAAACAATATCCAAGGAATCGAAAGGCAAGTCTCCATAGGTCACAGATGGAGTGTACGATATGTTGATCCAGCTGAGTGTTATCAGAGAGCATAAGTCGGACACGGCCAAACCTAGAATAGGGACAGCAAAGAATGAGACAAATAATAGAGTTGCGCAAAGAATGTGCGGTTGTTCAGTTATCATATTCTTCAGTTGACTCGGGGACCCCTGTGGTTTAGAGACTAGCGCGCTTGGCTGTAGGACGGGGCCCATGTGTTCGTATTCCCATCCAGGAGAGGATTTTCTAAAATGGGTACCAGAAAATGTTCTTGTAAATAAATACGGTTGGTACGATACTGACCCCTCTTCTGCGGAGGTGTACTTACAAATATGAGGCTAGTACAATATGCCCATACGACTTCCGGCGTGGTAAAATGCCCTTTAATATTATGTACTTGCACATGTCTTGGTCAAGTGGCTCTGTAAGTGGTGGAGGGCCTAGGAGATGACGACGTCAATAACTACAGCAGATCTGGTTCGATTTCCAGTGTTGACTTTTTAAATGATGTTTTCTTCTCAAAATGAGTAAAGCACGGACCTTGACTCTGACTTAGTGTGTCCAACGTCTGTCTTTCAACCCCTACTTGCATACCAACACTTGAAGGGACCAGTTGTACGCTGTGCATGTTAAAAGTCAATCGACAGTTGAAAGTCACAAAACCTAGTTGAGTAGATAGCTGATCTTGCTAATTTTCGCATTTGTGGTTTTGACCTTAACATCCAGAAAGCTATACCCAGCTTTAAAACCCAAATTTATGTCTAGCACGTCAAGAACATGTCACACACCCTCATCCGAATAGATTGTTACCCAAGACATCCCCTTCCCAACGTATCCACGACATCAGCTTGTGAAAACCCTGCTAGTGCCTCCTCCCCACAATCCAAAAACATATCTAGCCCGGATCATCCCACCATCTCCGCATGCCCCTTTCCTGCGGTGTAAAAATCCGAATTGCTAGACAGTATTGTCTAACATATCGTCAACAATGTGTTCCTCGTTGACAAAATGCTACGCCTTGACGTTTTTCTAGCAGACTACTCCGGACGAAAACTTGTCACCTTTTCCAATTATCTGAGTTCTCGCTTCTGACACCTAGTCCTCATCCCGATGGCTTGAATGCGCAGCGGTTCTTACGCGACAGGAGCACCAGCCCTGCCATAAGCAATGTCGTTATTTTTTTGATTGTGCATCGCCTAGAATTTGTACTCGCCATTAATTCATTTAAAATTACTGGGAATAGTTTGACCAGATCAGTGCTGTCGCCATATGCACACAACATATTTTCTAGTTATGCAAATAACGTGGCATATAGCCCATCCGATTGAGATGAAATTTTCTACACGCCTTCCTTTCAGTCCAGAGCTGTCAACTGTGATAGTTTTTTAGTGTGAAATCGCCTGCTTACTCAGTATTATTTCATTTTTCATTTTTCATCATAATTTCATATATTTCAGGGGACCTAACTCCGTAAAAGTTATTTCAAGGGGCATAACTTTTCTGTATAACTTATAGTCATATTGTGGCATCGTTTTCAAAGATTTATAAACTCTGTGTCCATAGTTATGTACCGGCATATGAGTTATAATAAATAATGATACAAACTGTAAGGCATTTTTAAAGTTTTCATAAAAATAATGCACAATGCATAACATTGTAACTCATCTTTATTTGCTTAAGAAGTTACTGTAGTCATGCAGGTGATTAGCAAGCGTTTCCATTAAAAATAATGGATGGTGTCTGGAAGGACATTCTTTTAAGTTACTTTTTTTGTTGTATGAATTTAATGAGAACTTATATGACTACTTATATGAATTAAATGAGATGCTTCCCACCAGGGACTGGGCGAAGCCGGACAGGGTCAGGCAGACAGATAGACAGACAGACAGACAGACAGACAGACAGACAGACAGACAGACAGATAGTCGGTAACGGGAACGGGAACTTATATGACTACTTATATGAATTAAATGAGATGCTCCACACCAGGAGCTGGGCAATGCCGGGCCGGGTCAGACAGACAGACAGACAGACAGACAGACAGACAGTCGGTAACGGGAACGAGAACTTATATGACTACTTATATGAATTAAATGAGATGCTCCCCACCAGGGCCTGGGCGAAGCCGGGCCGGGTCAGCTAGTCTTATATATAAATAAGGATCGTATGTCTGTCTGTATCTATGTATGTCCTTTGTGCGCTCGCGAACGGCCCATCCGATTGAGATGAAATTTTCTACACGCCTTCCTTTCAGTCCAGATGTTGTCAACTGTCATATTTTTTTAGTGTGAAATCGCCTGCTTACTCAGTATTATTTCATTTTTCATTTTTCATCATAATTGTATATATTTCAGGGGACCTAACTCCGTAAAAGTTATTTCAAGGGGCATAACTTTTCTGTATAACTTATAGTCATATTGTGGCATCGTTTTCAAAGATTTATAAACTCTGTGTCCATAGTTATGTACCGGCATATGAGTTATAATAAATAATGATACAAACTGTAAGGCATTTTTAAAGTTTTCATAAAAATAATGCACAATGCATAACATTGTAACTCATCTTTATTTGCTTAAGAAGTTACTGTAGTCATGCAGGTGATTAGTAAGCGTTTTCATTAAAAATAATGGATGGTGTGTGGAAGGACATTCTTTTAAGTTACTTTTTTTGTTGTATGAATTTAATGAGAACTTATATGACTACTTATATGAATTAAATGAGATGCTTCCCACCAGGGACTGGGCGAAGCCGGACAGGGTCAGGCAGACAGATAGACAGACAGACAGACAGACAGACAGACAGACAGACAGACAGACAGACAGACAGACAGACAGACAGACAGACAGATAGTCTAACCTATAAACCGCTTTTAGACTGTCTGTGTGCTGATGCTGAGGTAGCGAGTTCAACCCTACAACGTTAGTTGGTCTAAAAACGTTGACTTCTCGTCTTTTACTTAGGGACGTAAATTACAAGTACCTCCTGAGTCGGGGCGTGTTCGTCTGATGGCGAGGGACACTTGTAATATGAAAAGCTAATCCACGCGCAAAAATCAGTCTAGCACACTTCGTAGTAGTGGCAAGTATTTTCTCTCATATGGGACACGCTTGATTTAAAAGCGAGCGAACACATGAAACAAAACCCCTTAAATCTATCATTTGTATTGACTTTCTAATAATTAAAGGGCGGAGTACCTCTGAGGTAACGACATGGGCCTCATTTGTGCCCAATTCCAATTCAATTCATTGTCCTGACTGTGTGTGTTTACAAAGAAAAATAGGATTGTACTTTGGTAGTGGATTGGTCGCATAGTCATCCCAGACAATGGCGAAAAATGTAGACGACCATGGACAGATATCTAAAAGACGAGTCAAGGTGGTTATTCTTGAGACTACATTATAGAATTAGAGAACCCACTAACAAGTTACTGTTTATATATAAAGTGTGCGTCTGTTATACACTTATTTGGATCCTCGTTCACGCTATGGGATTCTTGTCCTTTGTTGAGATTCTCCGTGTGTGATCTATGAGAGGAGGAAACTGGAGCACTTAAGGAAATATCCGTGTGCAGCAACATTAACTTGCTCTTATTTTTTTTTTTTTATTTAAAAAGCAAATCACGTTGCTCAAGAAACAGTAAATGTGTTTACTTCAAACTGAACTTTTCTGTATTTTCATATTCACAGGCTTGCTCCGTCTCAAAATAGTTACGGTCGTGGTTCGTGATCACGCATATCCGCATTTGAAACACAGTTGAGCTCGATTTGGCAGCAGACCGCGTTGCACTGATTCTTTTAGAAATGGCATGGGTGCTTATCGTTCAGAAAGCAATGGCAAAATTACTGAACGTAAAACTTGCCAAGATATCACAAAATCAAACAATGTTAGTGTTGACTGCAACGTCCTGTAAAGGATATGCAACTAAATAAAAATATTCACAGATAGCCTAGACTGCGCCTCTTACCCAAAAGACTTATATTGATGGGATCTTTGAAGCCTTGTTTGACGAAGCAAATCATGTTTATAATGTTCGTTCCAATGCCAATCACATTAATTATCTGACAGACAACGGCGAACATAACCCAACTATAGATGAATACAGCTTCGTCACTCACTAAACTAGAATCATGGAGATACACGCTTAGAGTGGACCGATTTGTTATCTCCATCATACGGGTCAAATTGGAAGACAGTATCAGAGATCTCACGAAAATGAGTGTCAGGGTTGTATCGAGTTGTACATGTCTTTTTAAAAACAAAAAAGATTTAGATTAACCTTTAAATTTGAGTGCAGTCACAATCATTTTAAATATTAGAGATCTATAATATATACAACATTTAAAACCTATGTTTCAGGAGTTACTATACTGTTACCGAAACTAACTTCATATTCATGATGCAACGTTAGATTTCTTTGACTAGAAATGGAAGTTATTTTATCAGCTAATCAACTCATAAATGTCATAACCCGTCTTTCATAGAATATAAATGATAACGTGTGCACGACCTGTCGTATTATAAGACTCATACGACATGACAATATGACTCCTGTGAATCAAACTGAAGAGGATTGCACGTAAGAATATGAATTACATCAAGTATATGCGGGTTTTAGACTGGGCTGGAAACCAGGGATCAGATCTTCACCTTGAAAATCAAATTTGATAATGGAGAGTGTTTAATGTAGACCAGTGTTTTTTATTTTGTAGATTACACTAAGTTCTTTGAATGTGTTCGACATGAGACAATGGGGAATATCATGAGATCTGAGGTTTCCAGCATTTTTGATCCACTTAATTCCATTAGTATGTCATGAACAACAGGCGGCTGTAAGAGTAGGCGGTAAAAAGTTATAATGGTCTAAGGTACAAAGGCTAATAAGGCAGTGCTGCATTTTTGCCCCTTCCATGTTCACCATAGTATATGCATAAAATTCAATGAAAGCTTCAAAGATTCATAATGATTTTTATCCATTCAAAATTTGTAGAAATCCAATTCCAGAACTGAGATATGCATAGAATACGGTCCACCACATAAATAATGGTAAGGGTTTAGAAAATGTAACCATGTCTGTTTTTAAAAAAAGACAGTTATGTGAAAATTTTATTATTATTATTATTATTACTTTTTTGTAATGAAAATAACAGCTACAGACAACGCTACATATCAATTAAAACCAAAACATTTTATTTTTAAATGAATAAGTATATACAAAACATATTCAGCTATAAAGAAATCTACTCATAATCGACAACAAAGGGGACTATTCGTACGAAGACAAACGTATACTGACCATATTAATGCGTAGTGCACAATACAATTAAGCTAATCAAGATAGCATTTATAGGAACACGCTATCTTTCGTGTGGTAACATATGGATAAAAGTTATGGTCTGTTTCGCAATGAATTAATAAGACAGTCTGGACTTTGGAACTTCATTTAAAAGAAAACAGCTTACAATATCATGAACAACTAAGAAACAATATTAACTTTCTGTATTATGTGAGCATCGAAGAAAACTGAATCATAGATAGCAGCATGGCTGAACCGGAAACAGAATGATTTGACCATGCCATAGAGTAAAGTATTTTGGAAAGAACAATAATTTAAGGAATGGTTCTTGTGAGAAGAAACAAGAGTCGACCTGCGTGAAGATGAACACGGGAAACCAAAGACAACTTATAAATGAAAATGTGTGAGACATGGGCACTAGCAAAGAATTAAAACTCTGTTAGAGAGTAATGAGAGTGATGTTTTTCAAAGCAATGGCTAAATAATGTTGAATAAAAGTTGACATCTGCCTTTGCCTATGGTTATAATTTGTAGTCGAATACTAGAATTAAGGGAACATATGTACACATTTATAAGTATACAAGTTATGCCATTTCACAAATTACTGTTTATAATAATAGATGTACAAAAACATAACAATTTGGTCATGTCAGGGACTGGTAAAATATGATTGCGTATCTTGAGATTGCGTATATGTTATAGACAACAGTAATTTCGCCTGGAACAAATTATACACATTTAACAGTACATGACAGTCTTCTATAGCGTTAAAAAAATCAATAAAGATAATGCAAGTAATATCCAGCTAAACAGTACGAAATATTGATATGATAAGCTTACGTCAGGGTTAGTTTTGCACACATCAATTGCACCTAAGAAGCATTAATTAAATGGTATGTTGTATCTTGTACAGAATATTATTTCAACGGTTTAAATCCACGATTTATCAA